>JAHTLZ010000010.1:4653999-4694026 GCA_023846285.1 Phrynocephalus versicolor
AAGGAAGGAAGGAAGGAAGGAAGGAAGGAAGGAAGGAAGGAAGGAAGTGAATTTTTGCTTCTTAAGGTCCTGTATTTCTTTCTCCAGTTTTGTGGTCCATGCAACTCCCAGAGGATCCTGGGCCAGAAAGTTGGACCCTGGACCCTCTGAACTACCTCCCACTTCTGTTCCCATGGTGGATACAAATGCATTACCAATGAAATCTGTCGGTCTCTCCTTTTCAATAGGTACTATCTCTTATGCATTTGGGTAACGAGCCCAAGGCTCACAGGGTCAAAGCACCGAGACCTTTTTGAGGAGCAGGACTCAGAGTGCCATCCACCAACTCCTCCAGAGTCTCTCTTCCCTGTAGCATACTTGCTGTCTTCGTAGCTGCCGTTTTGGGGAAGGCAAACATAATTTTTCCTAGCAGCACTATATGGCTATGAACTTTTAGGCAAAGTACACTGTGGCGGGCAGTGATGTCTTGAACTGCCACTAGCTTTACAAAAGACCAGCGTCTGAATGAAATATGAACCATTAGAACTGGGCCTTGATACAGATCCAGGTGCCTGCCTACATTTGGGGGAAGGGGTTATTAAGGGGAGTACTGTATCACGACGGGCCCTGTTGCAAAGAGCAGCAGCACTTTGAAATCTGTGTCTACGCAGCTTGTGTTTGGCTCCCAAGCTAAAGTACACATATAAAATAACAATCCATAGGCATAGTTATGTACGCGATGTTCGTTGCAGCTCATGGAATTTAAGCATGTATCGCTGCTAGTAGCACTGTAACGTTCTCTACATGGGGCTTCCCTTGACCCTTGTTCAGCGGGTGCAGTGGGTGCACAATGTAGCGGCCAGGCTGGTGGTTGGTGCAGGCAAGTATGACCGTATCACCCCTATCCTGGCTCATCTGCATTGGTTGCCCATTGCCTCCCGAATAAGGTTCAAGATATTGGTTTTGGTTTACAAACCCCTCCATGGCTTGGGTCCTGAGTATTTGGCGGAGTGTACCTCCCAAATATTAGCTTTGTCCCATCCCGTCAGAGCATCGCTAACCCTCTCACATTGGGTGGCCACTCCTAGGGAGGCTTCAGGGTTTTAACCCATAGTCAGGCTTTCTCGGTGGCTGGCCCAGCACTTTGGAATAAATTACCAAGCGAGATCTGGCTAGCGGAGTCTTTGCCAGCTTTTAGGAAGGCCTTAAAAACATGGCTTTTAAAAGACCATTTTGGTGATTGCTAATTGTGTGTTTGTTTGCCCAGCTCTTATGTCCACCCTCTTGTCTTGCCGGATGCATTTATGGTTGTTCCTTTTCATATTGAATTGGTTTATCCTTTATTGGTTCTGTATTTTTGTATTTCTTATTTATATGTTTGTTCACCATCCAGTGTTCCCTTTGGGAAAGTCGGTGTGGTCAATAAGTGCAATAAATAAATAAATAAATAAATAAATAAATAAATAAATAAATAAATAAATAAAGCAAGCTGCAGGGAATCCCTTTTTCAAATTTCCATAAGCTTCAAGTGGATGCAAGGATGTACAAGATTTTATTCCTAGAGAAATACATTTATTGTCTGTCCTGATGTTCTCACCTGCTGCTGCTGCTGCTCTTGACTACCACCACAGATGTCTCCGTTGCTCCCCTGCCAGCCTTTGGTCTTTGACATGCGTCCTAAACCTCGAACATCTGGGCCTAGAACATCCATCTGTTGTCCCAATGACCACAGGCCATGTCATGTCCATCTCCCTTTGCTAGATTTCTACTCTGAGCCATGCATATTTCTCTGCAACAGGTGGTCACCTTAAAAAGTCCACCCTGCTCTGGGTTTTTGGCTCAGCTTTAAAATGAGAGGTTTGCCTTCCTTTTCTGCCGCAGAAGACATTTTCCTGTGACAGAGCATAAAGCTCTCAGTCCTTAACGACAGCCTGTGTTCGTGCTTCATTACCAAGGGCTGCAATGAGTGGTGCACTCAGAGCAGAATTTTGGGGTAGAAATCTAGGACTCCCCACAGTAATATTAGATAATATAGACCCCAAAGCCAATGTTGATGTAGCTTTCCACATGAGAGTGAAAATGGAGGGTGCAGGGATAGCCTTGTCCCTCCACTCATGGTTAAGCTTGACCATTTACCATAACTTGTCTACAAGATTTATTTCCGTGGTTTATGTCCTGAACTGCAAGATCGCCTGCCCTGGGTTCTTTAGGTGGCAAAGGTTTGCCATCCTTTGCAGGAGTCCGTGAAATTCTGCAGAGCTGGATTCCTCTTCTGCTCAGTTGACTTCATCATCCATGGCTGGCCTCCAAGTTCCTTCTGAGGAAAAAGCTCTAACCAAGCATGAACTCAAAGAGAGAGAGAGAGAGAGAGAGAGAAAGAAAAAGAAAAATATGTCCACACACCACCCAGGAGTCAGACAGGGACACAGGATGATTACGCACCTCAGAAACTGTGGCCAGCATCCTCTCACGTCTCCACACTGAGCCATCACAAGCCATTCCAATCTCATATTTTCAATCTGTTTTCTCAACAACGGTCACACTGCACAGAGGAATCTCTGGTTGGCCAGCTCTAGACATTAGCAAATAGAGCACATGCCGAATGTGGATGAAGAGTTCAGAGCAGCGTCGGAAGGACCTGACTTTGCAATGGAATTTTCTTTTAAGAGATACTTAGGTTTTAAGCAGTGCTTTGAACTCATTACAGTATATGTTATTTAGTTACTTGGGGCTAGTTAGTTTTTAGTGATGAGCCTTGTAACAAGTTATTACGCTGTTGCAACAGAGTAATAAAACACATTACAATATTTCTTTAAATATATTTATTTATTATTTTAGAGTATGTAGAGAATGTAATGAGTACACATTCTGATTACTTCCAAATGTTGCTTTAAAAGAACATTTTAATTCATCTTTGGAATCTTTCTGAGAAGAATTGTTCAGATTTCAGCCCATTCTGTTACCAGTATTAAATAGCAAGGGAGGTATTCTTTAGTTTGGTCCTTTATAAATATTTGCCAAGAGCCAATGTGGCACAGTGGAAAGGGAGTTAAGCTGCGACTCTGGAGAACTGGGTTCAAATTCCTGCTTAGCAATGTAAATTCATGGGTGGCAGCACTGATAAAACTACCCCTTACTTTTCTCACATCTATTAGCAACCCTAGTAGGATCACGGTAAGTTGAAACTCGAGCGGGTACAGAGGAGGGCGACCAGGATAGCTGAAGGTCTGGAAGAAATATCTTATGAGGAATGGCTGAGGGAGCTGGGAATGTTTAGCCTTTCAAAAAGAAGGCTGAGGGGAGATATGATAACTATGCTGAAATATCTGAAAGGATATCATATTGAAGATGGAACTGGATTGTTTTCCACGGCTTCAGAGACAAGAATGTGGGGCAATGGTTTCAAAGTAAAGGAAAAAACATTCCATTTGAACATTAGGAAGAACCTCATGGTGGTTAGAGCTGTTCAGCAGTGGAATATGCTGCCATGGAGGGTGGTGGAGTCTCCTTCTTTGGAGGGTTTTAAGCAGAGGCTGGATGGCCATCTGTCGGAAATATTGTGATGAGGGTTCCTGCATGGCAGGGGGGTTGGACTGGATGGCCCTTGAGGTCTCTTCCAACTCTATGATTCTATGAAACTGACTTGATGGGAAAAATATTTGCAAGGCACACTATCAGAACTGGCCACTGAGTGAGTCAGAGAATAATCCCACTATACTATATATATTTTTACAGGTAATGATGACAACAAAACATATTAATACATTTTAACACAATGAATCCCTTTCATGAGGCAACAGTAACAATGACCTGACTGCCTGAGGGCATACAATAAAAAATGTTACAAGCTCCTTTTAAAAAGTAACGAGAGGCCAATGTTCAAAATTTCCATTCTAACATACATTGTGAGGTAAATGGCCAATGGAGTCACCCCCTATATCGATCCATGGGAACAAAGTAAAATCCAGAACCCACTGGTAGGCAATGCCTAGAAACCCACTAGGAGCAATCTATCAAGTCACAACAAGCTATTAATGCTTCCAAATGCTCCCACAGTTTTCATGAGATGAGATGGTTGGAACATTAAGAAGGTGGGAAAAGAAGGGAGTCAACATCTTTGGCTGTATGTGAAATCAGAGATTAGCAATTAAAGGGCGCTTTTACACGACCCCTAAGATCCGCTGGCCACTTAAATTCGGACCAGAGATCTTAGGGGCTTGTCGCTCTTCCTGTGTTCCCACCTCCTCCGCACTTCCTGGCTGCTGGCTGCGTATGGGGAGGGAGAAAAAAAGGAAGAAAGACCGTGGCTCACCTCAGTTCTGCCTCATTCTGCCTCTTGCTCTTGCCGGGGCGACATTCCAGTAGCTCTTAAGTAGCTCTTAAAGGGACAGGAGCCAAAAAACAGCAAACAGAAGCGAGGAGAGCCCCGCACTCACTATCATTGCACCGCATCAAAGAATTTTCACCTCCAGAGAGAAGGTACTTGAAAGGTGCGCTGGGACACGCTAAAGTGGGCGTGGTCACACTTAATTGCCTGTAAACTCTGGAGCTGGTGGGGAAACATTTTAAAGCTCCGGAGCTTGCAGCCATTTGCTGCGGAGTTTAGGGGTCGTGTATAAACGCCCAAACTTAAGGATTTGGCCACAGAGAGCTTTTTTACTGGCCTTGCAGGCAAGGCTGAGGAAAAATATTAAAATAAATTATAAGTGATGCTGCTGAACATCAGCGATGGTCTCCTATAGTCTAAACACTTTTTGTTCTTCACATCCTCAGAGGAGGAGCAGAAGTGTTCAGTTTGTCAGTTTCCTGAAATAGCTCACTAATTATGCCACTCCCATGATATCGGAAACAAAATGGACCAAATAGGGTTGTTTAAGCTTTGATATACCATTTCGCCACGAGGATTGCTCAAAATGGCATATCACACCTCTGAATGATCCCAGACCTGATATTTGGCCTGGACCAGGACTATAATAAAAGAATACAGGTGGGCAAGCCCTTAAGCCAATAGTCTGCAGTGAGCACAGCTGCTCTATTTAGATTAGCTTTAGATCAGTGGTTCTCAACCTGTGGGTCCCCAGATGTTCCTGGACTGCAACTCCCAGAAGCCTCCACCACTCGCAGGAAGGGGTTTCTGGGAGTTGCAGTCCAGGAACATCTGGGGACTCACAGTTTGAGAACCACTGCTTTAGATAGAAACCAGTTCAAGCTACTGATCGCCAACATTCTACAAGGACAGGGCACTTGAAGAAGAAGAAGCCCTTAATTCCAGAAAGTAGATGATGGTTGGTTGAGTCAGACATGGGAGGAAAAGTAGATCTGACCATTCTCCTTTCTGTAGACACGTTGGCCTACCACATGCATGTAGAGCTTCGGATTTAGTACTGTTTATAACTGTTTGGCAACAAATGAGGCCTAGAACTAGGATAACTGTCAATTAGGAGCCCTGTGGCACAGTGGTTATATGCCTGTACTGCAGGTAAAACTGTGCTCACGACCGGGGGTTCAATCCCAGGTAGCAGGCTCATGGTTGACTTAGCCTTCCATCCTTCCGAGGTCAGTAAAATGAGTACCCAGCTTGCTGGGGAGGGGGTGCAATGTGAAGCCTGCAACTGTAAACCGCCCAGAGACTACCTGAAGTGGTAAGGGGTGGTATATAAGCAGAACACTTTGCTTTATTATTTGTGGGCCAGAAACCAGCTTTTTCCCATCGCAGAATGCCTGGAACCTTTTCCTTACCCCTTCCGCTCATGCTGTCCCTTTCCTTCTCCATTGTGTCACAAAATGTGCTCTACTACTCCACTCAACTACACTCCTCTATCCATTCCCCAGCCCTTCATTTTTGCTTTTCACCATGATGCTTGCAAGGACCTGTTTGTGGGGCTAGCCGGTTATGCATACAGTACTTCTGTCTGTTTGGTAGACCACTTCCCCTTTCTCTCTAACTCTACCTATCTTGCGTGCATGGAGCCCAGAGCTCCAAAATAAATACCTGCCCTGTCACTAGGCAGGTGGGAATAGAAAGTTTTCTTGGGACTATCATAAATTTCCAGAAGGATAACAGATGAAATGTGACATAGGTAAAGGTAAAGTTTCCACCCGCACATGTGTGCTAGTCATGTCCGACTCTAGGGGCAGTGCTCATCTCTGTATTCAAACCAAAGAGCCAGTGTTGTGCAAGTCTGCAGCCATGTGGCTGGCATGGCTTCAAGGAAACACTGTTTTATCTTCCCGCTTTTTATGGTGGTACCTATTTATCTACTTGCCTTTACATGCTTTCGAACTGCTAGGTTGGCAGGAGCTGTGTGAGTGCATGCAAGATTGTTATTTTTCCAACCCATTTCACCTTTTGGAAGATCCTGTATTATGCTTTTCATCTTCTCTCCCTCTCCAAAATTTTGAAAGCAGACGAGAGGGTTCTTGCTTATGAGCTCCTAAACTTTGAATCATTGGATTAATCTGTAATTCACAGGGAAGGAAGAATCCTCATGTTGGATTTGAGGATACAAATATTTTCAGCTATCTCGACTGTCTGTCTGAGACTGAACCACAGCCTAATCACACTAACACAGACGTGACCCTATTGATCCAGAAGTAATATACGACTCGATGTGTGAGCACATTTTGTCTCACCAAGACCCTGGCTGCCGGAGGTGACAAACTCTCTGCCAGGTGTCTCCAGCAAAATCTGCTGTACATCATCACATGCTAATGCAATAATCACGTTCCCCTAATGGCAATGTTCTCAGAAGCAGCTGGATTCTGTTTTTAATACCCAGACTATATGGGAAGAGGTAAGCATGCATCTGGTGCTGGGCAATGAAACTGCAGTTTGTTTTTCGCTCAGCTGTATTCTACCTCAGAGGTGACTTTGCAACAGAGACCCAGAAGCAGGAATGCAGGCTAGCGTGTCACCACCACACCAGCATGGAATCCACAAGCTCACCTACATTTCCTTGCTTCCTTTGTTTTGCACTGGGTTGTGAGATTCCCCCCCCCCCCCGCATTGGAATGTGAACCTATCCATTTTCCCTAATGTGCCTAAAATAGATGTTTCTAAGGCAATCTATATGTGCTTTTTTGCCTAATTGATACATCCCTGCCACCCACCACTGTATTGACTAGACTATGTTGGTGCTTTATAAAACACATTTTAGTTGTTTGTATTATAAAGTGGACAACGTGGTTTTATTTCTACTTTTTTTTCTCCCAGATCCCCCAGAAACCTTGCAAATGTGTGAATTACGAGTATGAAAGTGAAGTGTGTTTCTTTTTCTCGCAATGAGACTTCTGGAGCAGGAAATTCTACTTTCGCCAAGACTGTCCAATCCAGTTCTTCTCCCTTGCCATTCTTTGCCTTCCCTTCTCTTTTCTTAGGGTTTCATGTTCTTTCAGACAGTGAGCCAGTGGGATACTCTGCTCCATCATTTTGGGATAAGACATGATTTCAACTAAATCACATCAATTATGCTTTCATACTGTTGGAGATCTTTGTTGGATTGGTGATTGCAGATGATTTTTAGTTGCTTTAATGAGAGACACCTCTTGTGGTACTATATGAAAAAACTATTTATTTAACTAGAAGGGAAGGGTACACGGAAGGTTTTCTAACAATAACTATTCTAACAGCCATTTTGCTAGGCTAGGAACATGCTACTCTTCTCTAAGAATACAAGGCACACACACTAACTAGATTTCTACCAGAACATTCCAAGTGGTGTGATCTCAACAACCAATAAGCTTTGCTCTTCACATTAAATCCAGCCCATAATTCTCTACATTCACATTAACCCTATAATGAATGAAATGTAAATCTTGCCAAATATTCCAACACATGCCTACCTTCTTCCTTACCCCTCAACCTCTTTCTGTTCACCTTCTCCCACACCACCAGTTCTTCCTGGAAGACAGGTTGTTTAGAACTATAAAAACTTGAAAACGGTCCTGCCTGATGCAAGGGAAACCTCCATTCCTCTCCTCCCTCTGCTTTGGATGCCTGCCTGAGATGGAATATTCCAGACAATCACCCATAATCCAGCAGGGAGGGGGGAGCTACAATTGGCTCATTTGTGATCATGTGACCAGCTCCAGTGCTCCTATTGCAAGGCATTGCTCATCAATCAAGGCAAATTTGATCAGAAATGGTTGCTTGTCTTGCAAATCACTGGTAAACCAAGCCATTTGTAAATCAAGGCATTACTGTATCTACCAAGGTATCAAGAAAGTATTGTTTTGCTCAGACTTCAAGCATGGCAACACTACATGGTGGTGGTTGCTTTGTTAAGAAACCTTCTGAATAAATCAGACTTGGCACTTTGCCTCCACCAGCCAGCTGCCTGGTTCATGTGATGTGGCCTCCCAGGAACACCATGGAGCTAATTGTTTCTGGCACTGTTCTTGATGTACTTTTGCTTTTGTTCATTAACCCTTGGGTGGAAGGAAGATGGGAATGATGCTCTCTAGCTCATTGCATCCTCTTCTTCTAAGCCCACTTCACATCACAAAAGCACAAGCTTTTAAAAAGAACCCTAAACCACATGGAAGCTGCCACAATGCGGCTAAATCACCGATGGCTGACCACATATGGATCTGACCCTCGGTTAATGACACAGTAGAAGAACACCAAGTTTCATGTCCAGATCCATGGAAGGCGTAATTGGGCACAAACCAGGCATTGTGTCAACCAGCCTCAGCATATGTTGTTTTCTCAAAAACAGAGGCTACAACCTCCTGCAAGTCCAGGAGGAGGAAGAAAACATCACCGTAAAATCTTCATTGCCAATAGGGAGAGAAGGGCCTTTAGGTCAAGTTTTGCATCTCAGGTTGGGATGACGCAGGGAAATAGAGCTCATTTGGGATCACTGGAGGAGCAGTCTGGTGCAATCTTAATTCCTGGCCATCACATAACTTATGGGGAATTGTGCTCCAGCCCAAGCTCACCTTGTGCCAAAGAGTGCTATCCCCTTTGGGGAGGGGGCATATGTGATCTGTAATAATTCCCAAGCAGTTGGAAGGGTTGCTTGTAGAATGCATCCGTCTAGCATGGTACACATAATACAGTACCACCAGTATATCTCATTTATCTAGTATAGCTCTGGATTGATAGAAATTTATGTTTTTTAAAAATTGAAAGTTTATGGAAATAGAGGGCGGTTTCTCCATCATCTCTTTCACCCAATCCAGGATGGGACAAACTCCAATTAACTTTCAGATCCTCATGAGAAAAAAGCTCTGTTGGAAGTGAGACATTTGGATTCCAACAAGAACAGATTGGTGCTGTTTAGGTTTTTGGGAAGGGGAGCGGCTGCCTCTTGAGGATCAACTAGAAAACTTCATGCATTGTTATACAACTTGGGTTGCCATCCCATCGCTGACACCATTGCCTTTCCTAGTGAATCATGGGGTTTTATTATCTTAGAAGGGGGGTAGTCACTGTGACAAGAAGGGAAGGGAAATTGTGCACCCTGCATTTACTCACTCAGGCTACCATCTTGGGAGTAAGATGAACAGGAATTAAATTGGCGGGATCCAAGTATGACTTTGGGAGAACACTCTAATGCTACTACCTGTATGCCTCAAGGTTATCATGGTTGCAAAGAGACCCAAAATGGAAAGCAAAACTGGCAGCTGGGTCAATCACAGGTGCAGAAAGAAAAGTGATTGGCCCCTGCTTTGAGCAGAGATTGATCCAGATCAAAAGCAAAGCAAAGGAAGAAGCCAAGTTGTTTGGGAAGAGCAGTGCCTTGTACATGTAGTGTCAAAGCCCTCAAAAGCCGGAGGTTGTCAATATAGTTATATGTTTAAAATAACTCCTTGCTCCCCGATTTTTGGAAAGGATCTGTATACTGTAACTACATTTGTAAATTCTGGATGGAGCAGCAAAAGGCCCAGCACAAGCACTATGGTATTCCTCCTGCATTGATTACTGTAGCCACTATCGCAGTAACTATGGCTGTTCCCATTACAGCACAAAAGAGGTACTAGTTATCATTTTTAAGCTGTTGTCATAACTTAATACATGTCTTACAACAATAGCAGCACCAGCTATGAGGAAATTGGAATAACAATAATACTTTGTGAAAGGAAACAGTTACCCATGGCTGCGTATGTCCGGCTAGAATCCTGTTTGGGATTTACACGTGCATGAATTAAACTGAGTAATTAACCCTTGGAATTGCTACAAACTAATGAATCCGATGTTGTGTAATGGAACATGTGCCCATTTCTGCAGCAGGCTCATGCCTGGTAATGCACCGGCACCTCATTAGTAATGGTAATTTATCAGATAGAAGGGTGGTTGTTATGTAGCTTGATGTATGCACCCATTAACCATTAACAGAATTTTGGCCAGAAAGAAGTTAAAAGCTCTGCACTACATTCTTGGATGTGCACACCACGTCCAAAATAAATACAGAAGAATTTTTACAGAGCTGTGGTTAAACCATAAATGGAAAACAATATTGGACTGTAATGCTGATTATGCTACAAAATCACTAAGTGTTCTCATAATGGACATTTGGCTTTACGGAGGGGCTCCCCACTCTGTCTTCTCCTATTGGGATAATAATGAAATCACCTGGCATTTTTTTCTTCTCCGCCTGCCCATCAAGGTTTTCTGGAGGAGAGGGTCACTAGAAGTGTAATCAGCTATTGTTGTTTTGTTTGGGTTCTTTCCAGCCCACTCTGACCTTAATTCCAAATTGAAAATCCATCGTGTACCATGACATCCATGTGACATTGCAAATGGCTTTAGATACATAAAGAGATCAAGGTGCCTTGTCATTTACCAGCAATTGAACCAGACTATTGTGTATGTTTAACTTGTGTTTGTCCATACAGTACCTTTATATCACAAGTGGGGAAAGAAGTAAGACTGGAGAGTTAATGAATCCAGTCAAGCTTGGGTGGCTTTTGCTGCAGGGTCCTTTCAAGAAAGAAGAGGCTGTAGTGCACCTGTGGATTATTTTGGCAACCGTGGAGCGGCAAGATTAAGGGAGGGCTGGAAATGTCCTATAATGGATAAAGCTGCAAAAGAGAGATGGCTTATTCTGAGCCAGTGTTGCGAAGCTAAAATAACTGCTTGCAGATGGTGTGGGGGAGATTTGTGATGCCCAAATACAGTAGCATGTCTTGTGGAGTGCTGATTGTGCCCAAGCAACACCCAAAGGGGGGGGGGGAATACACAGAGAACTCTGTGTACCTGCAGGCCTTGTAAAAAACATAGGCAGATTACACCCATGCATTATTTGTAGTTAACAAATAAAGAGAATTTCTCAAATCCTTTGGCCCTCCTGAGTCCACCATACTTGTACCTAAGGCCTGACACTTTTTAGTGCCCATGGTGTTTGTTGTGCCTTTGTTTCTGCATCTTGTTTTCACCAGTTATGAAGTTCATTGGCTGGCTTTGAGCAAGTGACCGGGCCTGATCAAATGAGGGAGAAGCACACAAATATAAAGATATTACTGTTTGTTTGTTTGTTTGTTTGTTTGTTTTTTTGTTTGTTTGTTTGTTTGTTTGTTCATTGCATTCGTATAACTATCTGGTGGGAAACCATATTCTAGGCCATATCCTCAACCTAAGGCCCCAGGGCCAGATGTGGCCCCTCAAGGTCCTGAATCCGGCCCCCAGGACCAATTGCACCCCCCACCTACCTCTGCTTTTCGAGCAAGCCAGCCTCCGCAGCTGCTTCTATTGCTGAGGCAGTTCAAAGCAGTGGGCTATGTCGCTTCTCCCACTCCCCCAACTACCACCCAGATGATCAGCATGCTGGCTAGTGGGGCATTCAGAGTGGGAGGGCTACAGCAAGGTCCCCCGCTCCCCCCCCACCCACTGTGGTCCGGCCCCCAGTGGTGCCTGGGGCGTGGTGGACCGGCCCGCTATTGGAAAACTTTGAGGACCCCTGTTCTAGGCAGTTCACAATCAAATGAAAGAACTCTCCATCCCAACCAAAGAGTAGCAAGGAGCACATACATCAGATGACAAAAATGTGCAAGAACTATTATACATGAAACATCTCACATCTATTCTCCTAAAGTTGTAGTTTCTGGCATACTCTGCTTAGTTTGGGAGAGAAAATAAGTGACCCTCTCTTGCTGACCAACTATTTGCTAGGAGAACGCAACTCTAAGAGCACTACCGTGTATCAGTATTATACCCTGTTATTGTTACAAACTTACAAAACAAAGCAGTATGTGACAAACACAATGAGAGGCAAGAGCCACAAGTACAGTACATGCCCAGAAAAAAAAATTAGGTGGAAAGCAGAGTGACTCTCACCTTTACAGGAGGACTCAAGCCTTACTGTATCTTAAAATGGCGAACAATGTTCACCATTTTAAATAGTATAGTGTAACCTTGACTTACATGCTGCTTGACTTGCAGCATATTTGACTTGCAGCAAGAAGGGGCCTGTTTGACTTGCAGCTCGAAGCCCTGGCGCAAGACCCTGGAATCGGGCGGCAGCCACAACCCAGAATCGCGGCTGCCGCCTCTAAACTGCTCCTGCCTTCTTCCTTTCCTCCAGCAGCGGCAGCTTCGGCGGGGCCAGCTGCAAGCACCTGGAGCTGGTCCTCAGCCTCGCCGAAGCCGCCGCTGCCGCCGGAGGAGAAGAAGGGCCCGGGAGCTCGGGGCTGGCCTCACTGGTTAGACAGTCGGCTCAGTCTTGTAAAAAATCTAGCTGCAGAAGTCTGGTCCACAATGGAAGCATTTTAGTTGGGGAGCTGTACAGTTGTGGGACTCTAACGGTAAGCATAGAGTTGTTCAGAACTTGGAACGTCAGGTTAAAAATCAGTAAAACTTAAATGATAGACATTGTTGCTATGAACATTAAAAAGTGGAGGCGTATAACTTGTGGACTATAATTCCACTGCCTCCTCCTCTCTTTGAAGAGACATTTCATTTACATCCCCGGAAGGAATCTCCTATCCCAGTCAAATTTGTGTTAAATTGCTGTTTTTGGGGGTCTCTTTCATCATCTGGAATGGATTAATCCACTTTCCCATTACTTTCTATGGGAAAAGTTCATTTGAGTTAAGGCATGTTTGACTTATGTCTAGACCTCCGGAATGGATTAAGGACGTAAGTCAAGGTTCCGCTGTAGTAGGTCTTCCTCTGCAGTCCAGTGGGATGAGGGAGCCTTTGGTCCTCCTCAGGGTTTGCTTGTCCAGTGGTAGCTAGATGGCAGTGGCCATGAATGTGGTAGCAGTAGCAGCAGCAGTAGCAGCAGCCATGGCATCATCACTGAGCCACCACAGTCCTATGTTCAGCCAGGTGAGGGAGCTTGTCTGGTGAGCAGCTAGAGATGGGTAGCCTGCAGCATAGTGGCAGCAGTGGTAATGGCTGCATCTTGAATTGCTGAGGAGACCCCGTACTGCCACTGTTACAGCCAACACACTTTGGAGGTGGCTGCCGCCCCCATCCCCAGCCATGTGAAAGACCTTCATTAAAACAGGCATGTGTTTCGTGTGGTTTCGTTCCAGTTCGCAAATAACTCATGGCAAACAGCTCACTTTGAGTTATGTAGTTCCCGCCAAGCTCTGCCTTCAAAAGTCAAATCTAATAGATACCTTGATCAGATTCAATGGCTCTCAGCTTAAACCTTACAGCAGAAATGGCTCTACCATTGGGCAGAGTGAGGCAGCAGGTGCTTGGGCAACAGTTGTTCTCCCTCCCTCTGATATTTCTCTTATGTCTCCTTTATGTCCCCTGCCCATTCCCCTTCCTTAGAGGACAGAGCTGGATGTGTCATCTAAACCGCCTTGGTTATCCCAGCTAACTACTGCCTCAAGTAGGGTGAGATATGGTGTGCCATCAGTAGTATTCAGTGGAATAAGGTGCTGCTGCCACTCCAGTCACTTTCTGTACATGAAGTGTGTGTGTGTGGAGGTGGGGGGGGCTATGTTGTCCTTTGCTTTAGGCAGGAAAACATAGTGGGTGGGCCCTGTTCATGTGGATATATGTTGCAAACACCTTGCAGGAAAGGAAGTTCAAGATGCAGGAGTTGCAGCATGGATAAATGATATAACTGTGCTTCCTGAGTTAGATGGGCCACTGCTTTGCTAAAACGTTCCCACCTACTGTCTCAAGTGGCTCTCTAGTGGTCGCTGAACACGGAGCACTTGGGCACTGAACATGAAACTTGGAGTGTGTGTTTCTTTAACAAATCCCTTTAAAAGCTAAGAAATTAGTATGGAACAGAGGGACGAAGACCTTCATGTTACATTCATTCCCCAAGCTGGAAATGGCATTTAATTTGGGTATGTGTATATGAAAGTGAAAGGGGCCTTAGCCTTTGAAATGTCATCTTTGTCTTTAAATACCACACATGTAACACTCTCCAAAAATGAGGGATAATTATACTGCCTGTTAAGATGCCTTTAAAAAATCCTTGAAAGAGATTCATGGTTTTTCTTTTTCTTTTCTTTTTTTCTATTTAGTGACAGACACATCAGGTGACATAAAGTGCTTCTAGCTACTCGGTATTGCTGACTAAATCTGATCTTAAACGTGAAAAGTGAAAGATTGCTTCCCCCTTGGGTCTGCATCAGCAAGACAGTCACATTCCCCTGCTTAAGAACAGAATATTTTAACATATATTAACAATCTTCAAGTTGGCAATGTACAGAGTAAATGCTACATCTTGCTCATAGGTTGGGTATCTGCAAAACTGATTCTTTTCAGAGCCCCCCCCCCAAAGGCAGAAAAACTATGTAATTCAATTTCTGACTGGGCTGCAATTTATTGTCTGTTTGTCTCTGTCTTTCTGTCCATCCATCCATCCATCCATCCATCCATCCATCCAAATAACCTTTGAACTGCAGAGCTGGAAGGGCCCTTATCAAGTCCAGCTCCTTTTAAGGAGGCACATTAGGGAATTGAACTCCCAGCCTCTGACTCGTCAAGCAAAAACCTAAGTCACTTATCTATCCAATAGTTCCCATCTCTCTGTGTGTGTGTCATGTCATTGCAGTCGTCACTGACTCTTTGTAACTCCATGTCCATAGTTCTCTTGGCAGGAATACTGGAATGGTTTGCCAGTTCCTACTCCAGGTGCCTACAGCACCTGGTATTCCCTGGTGGTCTCCCTTCCAAGTACTAACCAGGGCCGACCCTGCTTAGCTTCCAAAACCAGGCAAAATCGGATGTGCTTAGGGAAGGCATGTCCAAACTTTGGCCCTCCTGATGATTTGGACCACAACTCCCAGAATTCTAAGCTTAGATTGCCAGTGGCAAAGGACTGTGGGAGCTGCTGTCCAAAACATCTGGAGGGGCGAAGTTTGGACATTCTTGGCTTAGGGCATCTAGGCAGCTAGCTCCCATCTATCTACCTGATATCTAATATGGTATAGTGAATAGAGGGTGGACTATGACTCAGGAGGTGTGGGTTCAAATCCATGCCTGGACATGGAAGCCTTGTCGGTGGTGTAAAACTGGTAAACACCCCTCCTTTGATAGGTCATTTACCTTGAAACCCCTGTTAGGTTCCACTGGGTACACAATTCTCTTGAGCCAGAGAGATGCCTCCTCATAAGCAATGTCCTCCTTGCCAGTAAATGAGACCTAATCAAGGAAAAGGCACAAAGAGCAAGAGGCAGATGTGATTGGAAAACACTGTCGTGGAAAGAGAAACCGCTGTCCCTCCAGATGTTATTAACACAGACTTTTCACAAAATCACACCACTAGATATCAGGAGCTGGTAGGAACCAAAATCCTGTAACTCTGGATGGGCCACAAGTTCCTCAACCAGCAGACGGGGTGGGGGAGTACTCTGCCTGGTTTGAGAGTGATTAACCCGCTCATCTTGTGTAAGAGTTCTGGGCCTGAGGAATCTGCCAGTTCCTTTGATAAAGTCAGAACACTGGCCCACTGACAAGCTGACTCACAGTGGCATTCTTTGGTTTCAGATTTTGGCCTTTCCTAGGCCATCTTAGAGACTGAACAGGAACTCCCACAAGCAACCTATTCCTTTAAATTTTCGTCACAACTTATAACTTTCCAGCATGGGCTCCATAGATGCAACTGATTTAGGATGCTTTTGACCAACTTGCCTACTGTCAGTAGAGCCAGCCTATGTGGCCTTGGGCAAAATGCACAGTCCCAGGATGCCCTCAGAGGAAAGGAATGGTAAACCACTTCTGAGTAGGTAGAAAACCCTGAAAAGGGTCGCAATAAGTAACAATCGATTTGACAGCACATGGTGATACAGTACGTTGTTGCTGTTTCACAAAATAGTTTTACTTCTAACACAGGTATCTTGGTATGAAGTGAGTTAAGACATGCTGTATAACTATAAAACCTCTGTCCGATTTAAGTTGTCTTGGACTTTTTTGATGGAAATTCAGAGGCTCATTATTATGGCCTTCCTTGAGTAGGGATGACACAAACACGTTAACAGAGTAGACGAAAAACAAAGAGTGTTTTAGTGGCAAACCCATTTCTTTCACACAAACCTTCAATGATTCCAATCCACTTTCTCAGACACACAGAGTACAGTATTTAAGTCAAATATGTATATACACATTATACTGTAGGCGCTTATATATGTGTACTAGGTGGAGACTTCCCCTTGACACTTTTTCTGGACCCCCTAGACAACACAGCCAAAGGGCAAAATTTCTGGACTTGTGTAGCCTATAGGAGAATAAGGTTGGGGACAGCACTGACTAGGTGGTCGTTTATGACTATTCTTTCCAAGCAAGGCTTGCATATCGGCAGTGCTAAAGAAATGCATTTGAAAGGGGCCCAGAAAATGAATGGCTCTGTATCAAGTTAGTTGTGCTGGAAGTTCTTGGGTGTCTCTCTATGGTTAGAGAGATGAGATCCTGTGTTGGGACACCCCTCTTTTACAGATTCCCCCATCCCCATCCCTACGTAGCAGTTCTATTATGGAGTTTGTAGTCAACCTGAACTGTCAGATTGAGGAAGGGAATTCCAAAGGGACATAAAGAGGACTTGTGAAGTAGTCATTAAAAATTCACCTACCTACACTCACTGTAAATCAAAGTGTTTGTTTTGAAATGAATTATACTTCTCCTTTCAACAGCTCTAGGGGTAAAGGTGCCGGATCCCCAATTGGTTCAAAATCCATGTATAATTCTCATGCCCCTGCAAAAGTAACTGCAACACATAAAGAGTTGATTCTCTCTCTCTCTCTCTCTCTCTCTCTCTCTCTCTCTCTCTCTCTCTCTCTCTCTCTCCCAATCTCTATCAGGGTTCTGTTCCATAGCAGTGACAACCTTTTCCATACAGTACCATGTTTAATGAGCCTTAATAGTCCTTATGAACCCTGCTCTAGAGGCTGAATTAGATATCTTGTGGCAAGTACAGTATATCAGTTTTGACACCTTCAGTGTTGAACTCATGCTTCTGGTTTTGGGTGCCCAGAGAGACAGTATTTGTAAGATATTTATTGGAAGATTGAGTGAGTGAGTGGGGGAGGGGGGGAACTGCGTACAGTATAACCAAAATCGTGCTGTTCGGACCCATGCAATTTAAGGGAGAATTTAATTAATGAATTGATAACACTGATACCACAAGGTAAGTATTTGGGGGGTTTAAACATTGACATCAATGAACTAATTTCCACATTGCTAACCCTGATGAATAGATGTTGAGACCTGCAATTCCAAGCCCTGCCCATTCCTTGACAGAACCTGCTCAAGAAGGCTTACAAACCCCATGGAAAGATACAGGGCCTCTCCTGATTGCCATAAACTCCTGTCTTCTGGAATTCCACAAAGCCATGGCTGCCCAATGGTCAACTCAGAAACCCAAGTGCAGTTGATGGCATCCTGGCTTTGAATTATTTGAGACTGTAAAGCAATACTGTATTTGGCCTATTCAGCTTACATAACATGAACAGCTGCTTTTCTGGAGGCTTATGTCCCTTAAAGCATATGTTTCCTTCTGCCCATCTGCCAGGCTATCTCAGTCACCTTGATATAAGTTAGAGAATATATTCATCTCTTCTCCTCCACCTTTGCTGGAACAATCTGACAAACAGCTATGCATGTGTGTGTTCAGTCGTTCAGTCGTGTCCGACTCTTCGTGACCCCATCGACCAGAGCTCACCAGGCCTTCCTATCTTCCACTGCCTCCCGGAGTTTTGTCAAATCCATATTGGTTGCATCGATGACATTGTCCAACCATCTCATTCTCTGCCATCCTCTTTTCCTTTTGCCTTCAATCTTTCCCAACATCAGGGACTTTTCCAAGGACTCCTCTCTCCTCATGAGGTGGCCAAAGTGCTGGAGCCTCAGCTTCACAATCTGTCCTTCCAGTGAACATTTGGGTTGATTTCTTTCAGGATGGATAGGTTTGATCTCCTTGCAGTCCAGGGGACTCTCAAGACTCTCCACCAGCACCACAGCTCAAAAGCATCAATTCTGCAGCGATCAGCCTTCTTTATAGTCCAGCTTTCACTTCCATACATCACTACTGGAAAAACCATAGCTTTGACTATCCTGACCTTAGTTGACAAAGTGTTGTCTCTGCTCTTTAGGATGCTGTCTAGGTTTGCCATTGCTTTCCTCCCAAGAAGCAGGTGTCTTTTTATTTCGTTGCTGCAGTCGCCATCTGCAGTGATCAAGGAGCCCAAGAAAATAAACTCTGTCATTGCCTCAATTTCTTCCCCTTCTATTTGCCAGGAGGTGATGGGACCGGTGGCCATGATCTTAGTTTTTTTGATGTTGAGCTTCAGCCCATTTTTTTAACTCTCCTCTTTCACCCTCATTAAGAGGTTATTTAATTCCTCCTCACTTTTTGCTATCAGAGTAGTATCATCTGCGTATCTGAGGTTGTTGATATTTCTTCCGGCAATCTTAATTCCGGCTTGTGATTCATCCAGACCTGCCTTTCCCATGATGTACTCTGCATATAAGTTAAATAGGCAAGGTGACAGTATACAGCCTTGCCGTACTCCTTTCCCAATTTTAAACCAGTCAGTTGTTCCATATCCAGTTCTGACGGTTGCTGCTTGTCCCACATATAGATTTCTTAGGAGACAGATAAGGTGGTCAGGCACTCCCATTCCTAAGGACTTGCCATAGTTTGTTGTGGTCCACACAGTCAAAGGCTTTGGCATAGTCGATGAAGCAGAAGTAGATGTTTTTCTGGAACTTGGGGACAGGGGGCCGGAGCTGCAAGGAAGTAACCCAAGTGTGGGTTCTGGAGGGTTGGGGGGAGGTTGAGCTCTATTTACCCATAGAACCCTTTTGCTTTTGAATATGTTACCTTCTCCTATAAAGCTAGGAATATTCTACGTTCAGAAATGTGGAATAGTTGCTCTCCTGTCTGGCTTGGTTCTTAAACCAACCTTTAGCTCTATTAATAATTTTTTAACACCTCAGCCAGCTCAAACGGTGTTTTCTAGAGGTGAAGGTAGAGTGGAAGCTTGAAGTGATCTTCTGTTTGAGGGTGATTTACTTTCTTTAAAAGACATGCCCTTTTAAACAAAATACTTAAAGTCTTTTAAACATCAGAACTCCATAAAACTGTATGTGAATATTGTATGCCTTAAGGACCTGGGGGGCAGTTATTTTTTTCTTTCAGCACTTGTGAGTTTCCTACCTCTACCCAGGCAGTTTTTCAACAAAAAGATAAAATAATTCCCTCCAATTTAAGGAGGACTCTTTTTGCATCTCTTGAATGCAGTGAGTCTTATCAATGAAAATCGGGGATGCTAAGACAGAAGCTAAATGCACTCCAAAAGCAAATGATTTTTAAACAAATTATAAGTAGAATATTTAACACATTGTATCTTGTTTTGATTTTTTTAAAATTGGAAACCTTATTAAATTCCTGAACATTTTTATACCTGTGTCTTCTACAGTACATGGGAGATATTCATGCAAATTTAAGAACAAAGTCACTTTGTGACGGGTGCCATTTAAGTGTTAATAGTCCATGGAGACCAATAAAATGCTGAGACATTAAATCCAGCTCATTGCCAATTAAACCCTGGTAATTAGCTCATTTTGAAAGCATTTTGAGTTTGCACAGTTGACATACTTGCCTACATTAATTCTACAGATGCTTTGGAAAACATCTAAAGAAAGGGTGAGTACTGCAAAATTGTGGAACATAATAAGATGTAAGAAACTGGATGACATTCTTTAAGGATAAGTGGTTCCATGTGTTAGAGTACCACACAAAGACTCCAACCCAGAACAGCTGAACAATAAACATGGAATTTTTTTTTTTTAAAAATGCCCTGAAATCCATTTCTTTGCTCTCCATACCCTATGCCCGTGGTGGCTAACCTTCAGCATTCCAGATGTTTTGGACCACAGCTTCCAGAATTCTAAACCTGTTTTGCCAATGACAAAGGACTGTGGGAATTGTAGTACAAAACATCTGGAGTGCCAAAGGTTCACCACCACTGCCCTATGCAGTTCCTGCCTCATAATTGCTATAAAATTGTTTATGGGAATTGTCTTGAAGATCTCTTCATACAGAATCACCTATTTGAGGAAGCCCTGCTTTTTTGCAAGATTTGACCTTATTAAACCATATGTACCCTGGCATACTATCTGAAGTATGCCAGGGTACATATCCAGCTGCTCATCAATTGCTCAATTTGATAGCCCTCCTATGTGGGGAGGTCAGGCCAGTTAAGATAGTCCACCCCTGGAGATTAATGGAGCCATTTTGGGTTCCTGGAGGCCTTGGAGGTTTTCTACCTGACCTGATTGGCACCCCTGTTAAAAAACCAGGCCACCAAATGGTTTTCTTGCTGCAACCTGGACAGTTGACACAATTTATCCTAAATATCCTCTCCACTCCGGGATTCAGTCCTTATCCTGGTTTATAAGTGAGTTGTGAACCAAGAAACAACTAGAGAGATTGCTAGAGAGCAACTAGAGGAAATCTCCCTCCACTGGAAACACAACTGCAGTAAGGAAGCCATCTAGCAAACACTGTTACTAGAGATGAGCACGGAACAATTTTTAAAATTTTTTTTCATTTCATTCCGGAAAAAAATGAAAAACGAAGTGACCCATCAAAGAATAATGAAATGAAACAAAACGGAAAATTTCATTCCATTCCGTTTTGTTTTTTGTTTTCCCATAGGAATGCACTGAAGCAATGTATTCCTATGGGAAACCGACCGGGCATGGGAAATGGTGGGCTTTTTACACTTTCTTTCCGCCCAAAGCCCCGCATGCCAGCTGATCGGCACTCAGGTGGAGGGGGAGTTTTAAAAGTCTGCTGTTTTCCCCACCCAGCTTTTAAAACTTTCCCCCTCTCTCCTACGCCCTGCACGCCAGCTGACTGGCACTAGGGTAGGGGGAAAAACTCCCCCCACCCCAGCGCCAATCGGGCATGCGGGGCTTGGGGGGGGGAGTTTTAAAAGCCCTGGGCTTTTAAAACTTTTTTCCCTTTCCCCCAAGCCCCACACACCAGCTGATTGGCGCTGGGGTGGGGTGGGGAAACCTCCCCCCCCAGCATCGATCAGATGGTGAGCGGGGCTTGGGAGTGGGGGGAAAAGTTGCACCAGCACTACACACACACACAAAAAGTTGCACAAGCACCACACACATACACACAGTACACACACATACACATGTTAAAAATGAAAAAAGAAACAAAACGAAAAATGAAACTATTTTTTAAAAAAATTCATTGAAACGAAACGGAAGGGAAGGGAATGAAATGAAAAATGAAACAAAATGCTATTTTAGTGTTGCATGCCCACCTCTAATTGTTACTTCATACAGTCAGTCAAGAGAGTTTATTACGCCATGGTCACTAGTGAAGCTACTTATCATCAAACAGCACTCTACCAACTAGTCCAGACCTCACATATGCTGGAGAGTTTAATGGTCCTCAATCTGATATTTTCACCGATAGCCAATTTGTAGCTCACTTTCAGACTTTCAGTCACCTTGGGGGGTGGGAGGTGGAGGTCTTGAATCTGTTAGGAAAGCAGTAAATTGTACTGAGATATCCAGCACACCATCTTGTCCAGTTTTACTGGATCAATTTTGACCGGTAACGTGTGGTTGTGTGGACAAAGTGCTAGCACACTGCAAAACTGGCTTTGGGACATAAGTTATCAATAATGAGAGCTTAATCCAGATAAAGATGGTTCAGTGCTGTATATCGGCCGGCGTCTCCTTCCCCCCGCAATGCCGCTTGATTGCTGAGCGGACCGTTCGGACCCGGCGGTACGCCGGAGTTTCATCAATTCGCCCGGCCGGCGTCTCCTTCCCCCCGCAATGCCGCGTGGTTGCTGAGCGGATCGTTCGGATCCGCCCTGTCCCGGACCAGCTGTGGAGCTCGGGTGGCAGGTCGGCTGCCGGTGGCCTGTCGGCCGGGTCGGTTGCCGGCTTTGGCTGGCAACCGACCCTGGAGCTCGGGCGGCGATTCGGCCGCCGGCGATCTCGGCGATCCCGGCGGGCAGCCGGCTTTGCCATTCGGGCGGTGTCCTCGGCCGCCGGCATGTTGCTGGCTTTCTTGGAGCGTTTGTCAGCTGCTCCTTGCCGCCAGCGTTTGCCCTGTTGGTACCGGTTTCGGGTGGCAGGTCGGCCACCGGCGGTCGGAGTAGCTGCAGCTGAGGGGTCTCGGCATTTCCCTTCCCTCCCCGATTCGAGTCCTACATGGCGGCTTTCCATCCCTAGCCATGTTTTACGGACTAGTTCTCTAGTTCCTTAGAGACTCTCATGGGCTGGGGACAGGGTTGGGTGGGGAGCAGTATTCCCACATGGGAACCCGACACTATTTTACACCCATTGTCCTCCCCCCCTCCCTTATAACATCTTTAATATGCCTATCCCCCCTAGGCTCTAGCCCTCATGGCCCTCGTAGCCCCCCTATTTTCCATCTGAGCCTGCTCCCCCCCTCCCCCCTCCCTTTCCATCTAAGCCCGGGCTATGGTGCCCCTATTTTGTTTTATTCATTCACTTATTTTATTTAGTTTTATTATTTAGTTACTTTCATTTTGCTAATTGTGATTCACTTATTTGTGTGGGTTTATTTTGTTGTTTTTCGTTTTTGGCTCAGGATAGCTGTTGATGCTGCCTGGCTCTCAGCCATTGGAAGTGTCCTCGACATTAATTAGCCTACCTTAGCCTCACCTGGGCTATTCTCTCCCACTCTCCAGTGAAGGACATCTTTTCTGGCAGCTGTCTTTTTTTTTTTTTTTTGTGATATGTTAACCCATTGTATTCTTGTATTGTAACTGTTGTTCTGAGTTTATTGCTGAGTTATCTGTAAGCCCCCCCCCTTTTTTTTTTCCTTCACTCCCTTCCCCGGCTAGGTCACCATGTCCGCAGGGACTCATATACCAACCGTGTTGGGTCGTGGACGTTACGCTAGGAATCACGGGGTTAGTCGGATAAGAAGAACTAGGGTCCGGCATCTCGTGCCTGTCCCGCGTTCTGATCCCGTGATTCACCACCACGTGTCCGGGAGCCATTCCGCCAGAGCCTCCAACCTGTCCTGCCTCCTTCTCAACGCCAGGTCGGTCCACAATAAGATCGCCGTCATTTATGATACCATCACTGACAGCAGGGCCGACCTGGCCTGTATAACGGAGACCTGGGTGGGCTCAGAGGGTGGGGCTTCCCTCGCCCAGCTGTGCCCTCCTGGGTTCCTGGTTCAGGGGGTGGGCAGGTTGGAGGGTCAGAAGGGGGGAGGAGTCGCCATTGTTCATAGGGAATCGCTTCAAGTGACCAGGGCCTCGACATTGGTGATTCCAGGGCTTGAATGCCTCCACCTGTTAGTAGGACAGCGGGATAGATTTGGCATTGTACTGGGTTACCAAGCTCCCCGCAACCCAGCGCAATCCCTGCCAGAGCTCGCGGAGTTCATCGCCGCAGCGCTGTTGAAGTCCCCCCGGCTTCTGGTCGTCGGGGACTTTAATGTGCATGTCGATGGTGAACTCGTCGGCGCGGCTCTGGAATTCATGGAAACCATGACTTCCATGAGTCTATCCCAGCATGTTTTTTGCCCTACGCACAGGAGTGGGCATTCCCTGGATCTGGTGTTTACCTCCATGTCGGGGGATTCTATTCTGGAGGTGCGGGACATCGTTCCCACACCCGTGTCATGGTCAGATCACTACCTGTTGTCCTTTTCCCTAGCAATGGCGGCTCCCCCTCGCGGGGACCAAAAGCCCCTTGTTTGGGCTCGCCCCCGAAGGCTTCTCGACCCGGTTCGGTTTCGGGAAGCCTTCGGGGAGCTTTCTGGTGGTCTGGCTGACGATTCGGCCGAAGCCCTGGCCAACCAATGGTTTGAGTCAGCTGCCGGCGCTGTCGACCGAATCGCCCCCAAGCGTCTCCTCCGGGGCAGAGCCCGCGCTTCTCCGTGGTTCACGGGGGAGTTAAAGGCGATGAAGCAGGAACGGAGGAGACTGGAGAGCATCTGGAGACAGAGCCGCACGGCGATACATAAGACTGCTGTTGTGATCCAGACTAGGCACTACTCGCGAGCGATCAGGGAATCTAAAAGATCTTTCTATTCCCTGAGAATTGGTGAGGCCTCGAACCGCCAGGCAGAACTCTTCCGGGTGGTCCGAGACCTCACCAATCCTAGTATGGCTAGGCCTCCTCCTACTGATTTCAGTAGCGAGAACTTTGCAGTCTTTTTTAGATCTAAAATAGAGGCCATCCGTGCCGGCTTTGTATCCAGTGACACTAGCCCTCCCTCGCCATCCCCAGCCCCCTCACCCCCTCGTTCGCCTCAAATGGATGAGTTTGGGCCTGTTTCCCCTTTGGAAGCCTCCAGGGCTATTGCCCACTGCCGCCCCGCGACCACCCCCT
Organism: Phrynocephalus versicolor; assembly: GCA_023846285.1. Lineage (NCBI taxonomy): Eukaryota > Metazoa > Chordata > Lepidosauria > Squamata > Agamidae > Phrynocephalus > Phrynocephalus versicolor. Next base: position 4,678,742 of record JAHTLZ010000010.1, read on the forward strand.
TCGACCCTTGCCCATCTTGGCTAATTAAATCTGCCGGAGGGAGCATGCCCAAGTGGGCTGCGGCCATCGCCACCGCCTCCTTTGGCGAGGGGGTTTTTCCCTCTCGTTTTAAGGAGACGGTGGTCAAGCCCATTTTGAAAAAACCGGGATTGGCTGCGGACCAATTGGCTAATTACCGTCCAATAGCCAATGTTCCCTTCATGGGCAAGGTGATTGAGAGGGTGGCCGCGGTGCGGATTCAATCTTTTTTGGAGGAACAGCGGCGCCTTGATCCTTGCCAGTCCGGCTTCAGGCCTGGCCGAGGTACCAAGACAGCTCTGGTCGCGCTGCAAGATGACCTTATCCGGGTGGCCGACAGGGGTTGCTCTACCCTGTTGGTTCTCCTGGATCTGTCAGCGGCCTTTGATACCGTCGACCACGGTATCCTACTGGACCGGCTCCTGGAGGTGGGGATCGGGGGCACTGTTCGCAGTTGGCTCCGGTCCTTCCTCCAGGACCGGCCCCAGTATGTGCAGCATGGGGGCGAGTTGTCGGCCCCGTGGACACTCCCGTGTGGGGTTCCGCAGGGCTCGTCTCTCTCACCCATGCTGTTTAACATCTATGTAAGGCCGCTGGCGGGGGTCATCAGGAGATTTGGGCTGCGTTGTCATCAGTATGCTGATGACACGCAGCTCTATCTCTGTTTTTCCACCTCTGCAGTGGAAGCTGTCCGGTCCCTCGACCAGTGTCTGGAGGCGGTCATGGCCTGGACCAGGGCCAACAGGCTCAAACTCAACCCTGAGAAGACCGAGGTGATGTTCTTCGGGAGCTCCCCGTCTGGGTACGGGGGCCCCCTCCCCAGCCTGGAGGGTGTTTCCCTCCAACTGGCGGAGAGGGTTCGGAATCTGGGCGTGATCCTGGACCCGGCCTTGTCCCTGGATGCCCAGGTGGCGGCCGTGGCCAGGACCGCATTCTTTCATCTTCGCCAGATCGCCCAGATCCGCCCTTACCTAGACGGGGACTCCCTGAGAACAGTGGTGCAGGCGCTGGTGATCTCGAGGCTGGACTATTGCAACGCTCTCTACATGGGGTTGCCTTTGACTCTCCTCCGGCGACTGCAGCGGGTGCAAAATGCAGCGGCCAGACTGGTGGCGGGTGCGCGTCGCTTTGACCGCATCACCCCGGTGCTGGCCCAGCTGCATTGGCTACCCGTTGCCTCCCGGATCAGATTCAAAGTCCTGGTTTTAGTTTATAAAACCCTCCATGGCCTGGGTCCGGACTACCTGGCGGAGCGGATCGTCCAGCGGTCAACATCGGCCCGACCGGTTCGGCAGGCGCGAGCGCACTCGCTACTGGTTCCATCCCCCCGAGAAGCCAGGCGATCTTTCACCCGGAACCGGGCTTTCTCGGTGGCCGCCCCATCCTTATGGAACTCCCTACCTAGTGAAGTGCGCTCAGCAGAGTCCCTGCTGGCCTTCCGTAAAGCGGTGAAGACCATCCTATTCCGCGAGGCCTTTGGTGACCTAGCCTAGCCTTTTTTTTTTTTTTTTAAATCCGCCATCAATAATTTGCTGAATTTGGTAGCAGCAGCGAGTTCGGAACTCAAGGGTGCGCCCCGCCTCTGCTTTTTAATTGTTTATTTTAATTCATGTTTGATTGTAGGTTTTGTATTTTCCTGCTATTGTTTTGTATTGTATTCCTACTTGTATTTGCTGACTTGTTTAGCCATGTTCGCCGCCCAGAGTTCCCTTTGGGAAGATGGGCGGGATATAAATGCAACAATAAATAAATAAATAAATAAATTTGGTGAGATAGGGGAGATGCATGGTTTTCCTGATACCCTTCCTCCTGTCTGGTGACCCAGAACTGTGTTGGCCACGATCCTTGGAAAATATTAGTAGGTTCCGAGAAAAGTATAGATTTGTACCTGTGGTCGGGGAGAGTTTGAGAACATTTTGGCTTCCTCATTGTGGTTTTTTTCATCAGAATCTTACTGGGAAATTGTTAGGGCAGACTGTGTCATCACAGTAGGATGAGAATTTTTAATTGAGATCTATTCATTACTGTCAGGTGGGTGCTCCTTCTGTCTCATATCAAACAGTCTGGCCTGACAAGCCTGGAAAATGTATTTGCCCTGTCACTCAGAATCCTCTTGCATACAGTCTTGCATGTGGCACTTTTGGCTGGATTTACGGTCTATCTGTGTTAATAATAAACCTTTGTGCTGCAGAGCTGGGAAGGACCCAATGGATCATCCAGTCCACTTCTGGTCCTATGGGGAATTTAAATCTCTACCTCTGGCTCTGCAGGTGGGGACCTAAACCACTGAGCTATCCAGTAGTTGCTGTTTTAAACCAATTCAAAACTAGATTATGGGTGATACCTTCAAAGGCTGCTAGTAGAAAAATAAAAAAAAAGTTGCTGAGCTTTCGAGAGCACAAGCCCTGTTTTTCAAAGCAGGTATAAAAGTCCAAACATGGCAAGGGATGTAATTTGCCAGGAGAGAGTTCTTAAAAGTTCACTTGGCAAGATGGATTATTTATTATTTATTTTATTTATTTGTTACACTTTTAAGACTTCAGGCTTCTTCTTGGAAGGCACAGAGCAGCATGGTCTGATGGAGCTGGACTTTACAGGCCAATTCAAACACATGGTATGGGCACCTCCCTCTTGCTTACAACCATAATCTCGATTGGCTCTTCGAAGCACAAGGCTTTTAAACCAGAGTCTCTTTGTCATGATTCCTTCTCATCAGACACAGTAAAACAGGGGTGTCCAAACTTTTTGCAAGGAGGGCCAGATTTGGTGAGGTGAAAATGTGTGGGTGCCAACCATTCAGCCACGTTTGGCCCCTGGGCCAGACACTGGGAAAGTCTCTATAACATGCAAGGAGGTGGGGAGGACGCTGCAACAACGGAGCTGGGGGTCGGTAGGCTGGGCAGGGGGGTGGGGGGATGGACAGAGGCAGGGAGAGCAGGCAAACCATAAAACTGCAAGCTGACATCTCCATCCAGTATGGGTAGGGGCCAACTGGTGGGGATGCGTGATAGGCTAAGCCGGTGGAGAGAAGAAGCTGCGGGCCGCTCCGAATGTGAAAATGGGCCGCATTTGGCCCCTGGGCCTGACTTTGGACATGCCTGCAATAAAAGATCTGGCTTGCAACAGATGATCATACTAGCAGGCGGGGTTGTGAGAGCTGAAGTCTAAGACATTTGGAGAGCATACAGTTGAGAAAGCCTGCCCTGTGAGATAACAAAAACAAACTTCCGCAGCAACACCCTGTTGTGAAAAATGGCACATGTAAGAACCACTGCAGAGTAGTTTTTGGATTTCCTAGGCTGCCGGTCACTCCCCCAGTTGGGCAACCAGGAGAGGCCTAGTTACTCACCAGCTCAGGTAATAGCACTTCAGCCAGTGTCCTTAACACAGTTCATGCACGGCAATAGGATTGTGCAGTCTCAATAATAGCAGCAACACCTGTAAGAAACATTTGACAGCGATTCATGTGTTGCCTTTATCAGCCCCTTAATTACCCAAAGGTACCCAAGGCAATATACAGAAGTTAAAAATGTAACTCCAAAAAGTCACAATTTTGTTCAAATCAAAAGAATCCATGGAAACCAAATTACTAATCTAAGGAAGCTACAGTACTAAATGAATCTTCAGTAGACCAGTAAAATAATATGGAAAATAACAAAGAGGCAACAAGCTCAGATACAACCAGTCCTCTTAGAAATGTGCTTTTAGAAGTCTTTTTAAAAAGCTAACTAATAACTGTCTCCTAGGGGTGGGGGTGGGAGGGAGGAATATCAACAGAGGAACATGAAGTGGTTTGAGTAATGTAAAATTGATATATTGAGTTACAGAAAGGTATTTATACCTTTCCCCCCCCATAGTGGGATACCCAGTGTCGTGTATGTAGTGGATAGAAAGACATACACTAGGACTCAGAACTCCTGGGTTAAATACCCTGTTCAGCCATGGAAACTCACTGGGGGTATAGAACCTGAATATCTCATTTGCCTTGAAATACATTTTAGGATCATTATAAGCCAGTTCCAACTTGATAGCACATAACATTTTCATAGTGGGAATTATTTTGATGAGTTTAGTGTAACTGCAAATCTTTCCTTGTTAATGCAAGGAAAGTCAGGGGCATTTCCAACTACTTCCATGCTCATAAACAGTGTTCTGGAATGCAGGAACTTGCTTGTCCATCTACATCTAGAGCAAGAGTCTGTGTAGTTATGACATTGGGTCTGCGTCCTAGGAGACCTAGGACAGTGTTGGTGAACCTATGGCACGGGTGCCAAAGGTGGCACTCGGAGCCCTTTCTGTGGGCACCCAACATCGCCCCTTCACAGCTACCTGTATTTAGGTTTTAAAAAATAGTGGGTTTTGAATTGCAGTTTGGGCACTTGGTCTCTAAAAGGTTCACCATCACTGACCTAGGATTTTGTCCTCATTGGGTCATTAAACTGACTGGGTAGCCTTGGATGGGTCACAGTCTCACAGTCTGACCTTTCTCTTAGAGTGCTTTTAAAGATAAATTGGGGGAGGAGAACAGTTCTGTATGTGGCCTTGAAAAACAGTGGAGGAAAACTAAGATATTGTATAAATCTCACTAGTATGATAAATTTGCCGTCCTTGAACCCTCTGTGAACATAAAAGCGAACATCTTTGGTTGTAACTATGCTTTGGGGCACTCTTTAAGGCTTACTTTAAGGTTTGTTCAGTCATTCTCCAAGGGCTGCAATTGATACCTTAACTATTGAAAGTATGTGCATCACAGATGCATGCTCTGAATTCACGCCTAAAAGTCTTGGATGCCTGGGGACAAAGGCTTTAGGGAAGCCTTAAAGATGTGCTTCTGCAGAGAGGAGTTAGGAGGAAGGAGGAAGAAGAAAGGGGTTAGGGTGGATTAGGTTGGATGGATTGGGGGAGAAACCATAGCTCCCATGAACAACGACAGCCACCATGCCGAGTAAAATCCCTAAGGGAGATGACATGTGTTGGTCCTTTGCCAAATAATAATGCCCTCCAAGGAAATGTACGCAGGGAGCCATCATGAGGCTGCCCCTCCTGACAGATTAGTTTTATGGTTTTGCTAGTATGCTTTTCTTTGCTGGATGTTCATTGCCAGACCCATTTTGCCAAAGAACCGAGTTTGTTTGCCTTTTGGTTCATTTTGTTCTCTCTCCCCCCCCCCCCCGCCCCAGAAACCTGTTCTTTGACTGTGTGCCTGTTTTTTATTACTTTGCAACCTCTGGCTTTGCCATGTATAATTTCCATTTTATTTTTTATTTTATTTTTGTAGTAAAGCTTTTAAAGAAACCCTCTTGTCTAGAGAATGCTTTTAAGAGAAATTCGGTTAACTAAATCCAAAGTTTTGACCAGGTAGGCCTCTGGAGTATGTTAAGAATTCATTTTTGTGCTTGGGTTTGTTGAGGGATGGTGGCAGCTTCTGCCGTAATAACAAGTGACATCCTTTCTCTGGAGCTTATGCAGGTTTAAGTTCAAGGGTCAGTGCTCGCATTTCCAGGGTCACCCTCGTCTTGGAGGAATAAGTGCTGGTCCGGGACAGTTCCACTGAGAAACAGGTCAGAGGAGTGCCATGTGGCCTTCCAGAGTCAGTGGGAGAAGGACAAGGGTGGCTGGGCAGTTAAATGGATGAAGCCTGTTCCTCTACTATGGCAATACTTTTTTTCAGCTACCATAACTCAGCCCAATGCTTTAGGGTGCTATTAATTCACAAGCTATAGTTCTGCAAGGGACAGAAGACAATGAAGATTAGTTCCAACTTCCAACAGGAAAAAGGATTGTCCTCTCAAGTCAAGCCTTTCTGTTCTCTTCTGTTATGCTAATGACCAAATGAGAGCTATATCCTTCCATTTGTTAATTCAGTGTAATTTAGATTATTATTATTTTTTTTTAAAAAAGGAAAAATCACCCTGCTTTTCCAGAACACTGGTTGAGATGGTCCCTTAAAACAGCAGTTCTCCAACTGGGTGCTGTAGCACCCTGGGGTGCCATGAGCGTCTGCCAGGGGTACCGTAGCAATAATATTTAATTAACTAAACTTCCCATAAACATAAAGGAAATATTGAAAAATTCATCCAAACAGTATCCTTTATTTCATTAAAGACAACTAAGCATTAAATTTGCACTTTTTAATCTTCTTTTCCTAAGTATTCAAATCACTTGTTTTTTAGCCCAACAAGGGTGCACGCCAAAAAAAGTTTGAGAACCACTGCCTTAAAACTCCAATATTATAGTGGCTTTCCCCTGTTTACCCAGCAACAAAGCAATAATCTCCATCCCAAGGGCATCTGCTTTAGGATTTGCCTCCGGCAAATCAGTTTCTTCCATTTTTCATGGACTGCCGAGGGGTCACAAACAAAGTGTTGATTAATAATTACAGCCTCACGTTGCCTGGACTTTTTTAAAATCAGCAACAGATGGATGTAAGAGTCATTGTGCAGGCCATCTTGCATGAGGATTGGCTTGATGTTTTAATCACAGCTCTCACATAATGTGATAAATCACACATTGCTACCTAAAGTGCAAATTGGTCTGGCAGCAATTCCCTCATTTAAAATAGTGGTGTTTATATTGAATTACCCTGGACTCGTTGCTATAACTGATGGAAGAACATTGAGTGAGTTCAGTCTAGCGTGTCGTAGTAGAAAATATAATCTAGAGGGGAAATTTCTATTTCATTTTGTGGTGGCTTCTTGAAATATTTAAGCTGTCATCAGCTGTTGACGTTTCAGATGACTGAATACACATTGGTTGGAAACTATTTATTTATTTATTTCCATTGCTATGCTGCCCATTAGAGTTGGCACACTCTGGGTGGTTTATAATATGCAAGGTAAACATAACAAATGCTATACTGTACAGTAGAATGCATAAAAATACAATAAAATACAGTTAACCCTGTCACTAGCTGAAACTACTTCCAAGCAAAAATACTCAAAATTAAAACCCACTTGAATGTGTAACAGGACAAATTTACATTCATAGAAGGCAGCTTTGTGTAATTTGATCTCAGTTAGCTTCCTAAAACCAGTTAGGGATTGTGCCTCTGTAAGAAAGTTGTTCTAGAAAGGGCCACAACAGAGAAAGCTCAATTCCTCATGTTGGGTTGTTTTTGTTTTTGCTCCCCCCTCCTTCCTTTGGTGATATCATTCTTAACATCAAGGAATGCAGGGAGCATGTGTGGTTAGTAGCTATTATGTGGGGGAGACATTCTGCCTATTAATCGAGGTCCTAAACCTCATGTGGATTGTTTATCAGTTACTGTTGTGGCAGCTGATGTGTTCCATTGGTTGATAGTCATGACTGTCTTTCACAAAAATCTGTTCTGAACTTCTTTGCTTAATATAAGCCTTCTGCCATTCATGTAAAGAAATTGTTTGTTTGTTTGTTTGTTTGTTTGTTTGTTTCATTTTTATACCGCCCATCTTCCAATATGGAACTCTGGGCGGTGTACATAATTAAAAAAGCACATAAAAACAATACAACAAGATGGATCAATGGATCAATGGGCGGTAGGCAAAACAACAGCAGCAGCAGCAACAACAACAAAAATTAAATTAAATTAGGTCGCCGTAAGACTCCCTGAATAGCATGGTTTTCAGTGCCTTTTGGAAGGCGGGCAGGGACGATGCAAGGCGCGGCTTACTCCTCGGAAGGTGGTTCCAAAGTGAGGGGCCCACAACAGAGAAGGCACGGTTACGCATGGCCGACCTCCGCGCCTCCCTAGGAGTGGGCACCCTGAGTGAGTGTGCCTGCAACATCCCCTTTACATGAAACTGAGACCAAATTACACTAAGCTTCCTTCTACTAATGTAAATTTGTCCTGTTCTGATACATTCAAGTGGGTTTTAATTTTGGTTGATTGGTTGGATGGTTTTCTTCTCTTTCTCAGACAATAACAAAGGAGGCAGCCGAAGAATTTTGGTCAAATAATCCCAAACTTAATACTACAACCAGTCCTGTCTTCTGCTTTCAGAGGTTTTGGAATTAGCGTTGCATGGTGGGATTTACATAGCAGTCATGACGGCCAATGACCCATGCTCTAAAATAATGACATGCATGAAAAATTAAAATGTTGCACAAATTAGCAAATGGCCATCATCATCATAAACAAACAAACAAACAAACAAAATAAAGCAAGAGCAAAAGCAAACAAAAAACAGAAATCTGTTAGGTTGATTTAATTGGAACATTTAATTGGAATGTTGCTTATTTGAGGACAGTGGCTAAAATCCAGTAATAAGTTGCAAGCAGAGTAGAGCTGTTGAATCAGTTGAACTTATGTAGGCACTGACTTACCAAATCCCCACTGATTCAATGGGTCTACTCTCCTTGGGACTTACTACTAGATTTGAGCTACTAAGCATTAAAATGTAACAGAAAATTAATTTTAAAAATATAGAAGGGAAGTGCCTGATGACATCTCCCAGAGCCCATTTGCCTGGCCAGTAGAACAGAAATCAAGGCTACCCAAGAGAGAAAGCAAAATGGCGGTGAGATGTTGTTCAGCTGCTTCTGTAATGGATGTCCTTCTTTTCTGGCCAGGAAGTCTGAAAGTGTTTGAGCATCCAAAGGAGGGCAGAGGCCCTGTCCAAATTGTGTCCGGGAATCAGGATTCATCATGTATTTCAGCCAGGCACTAATGAAAGTTATTCAGCCCAGATTCCCAAATGACTGAGCTGCATCACCGACTGTTGTTCCAGTCAAGCATATCATCACATCAAACTATTCCAGGCACTTCTTCTTTATGTGCCATGTCCTCGTAGAACGCTGGTGATCAGTAGCCTGAACTGGTTTCTATCTAAGGCTATTCTAAACAGAGCAGCTGTGCTCACTGTGGACCATTGGCTTAAGTTCTTAAGCCAGAATGTTCTTCTGCGCCCTGGGCCATGCTACCCATCTATTTTTCCTTGAAGGATAACCTGCAGCAGATGTTGTTTGTGCATTGTGTGTCTGAAATATTGCAATTTTCTTCTCTTTACAGTATTGAGAATTTCTAATTTTTTTATTCATGTGCAGTAATACAGCCACATTAGTGACTCTGGCTGTCCAAGGTATCTTCAGAATTCTGCTGTACATCCACATTTTGAATGCTTCCAGCTTCCTGCATAATGTGTGTCTGTAAGGACCAAGTTTCAACACCACAGAGAAGTGTGCTGAATACATAGGATCAAAGTATTTGAGTACGAAGTCTGATAGATAAGTCCAGGTTTGTCAAGACTTTCATCATTTTCTGGAAGAAATTTCTAGCCTGTTCAATTCTACAACACATTTCACATGAAGGATCCCAGTTATCTTTGACAAAGCATCCCAAGTATTTATAAGATAATACTCTCTCAATCATATCACTGCCGATCTTGAGAAGATTCTGTGAACCATTTTGTTTTTTTACTGATAACCATCCATTTTGTCTTCTTCACATTAAGTCACAATCCCATGCTTTTACTTTCTGCTGCAACATCATCTAATATTCCTTGCAAATCTGCCAGACTTGTTGCAAGCAGGACAGTGTTGTCAGCGTATCTGCAAGAACTGCATTCACTTTCACACCTTGGTTCTTTGCGCCAAATTATTTCTGAACAGATATTAAAAAGTAGAGATGAGAGAATACAACCTTGACGAACACCTTTTGTAACTGATATCTGACCACCAGCACACCGATTCCAACCCATATTCCCAATGAATCTGATATCATGATTGTCCAAGCCCAGTTCTTTAGGAATATTAATAAGTTTATCATGTTTAACCAAGTCAAATGCTTTTTCATAATCAATGATGCAAAGAAAAACATCAAAATTGATATTGAGACATTGCTGAATTAGTATTTGAAAACTAAATATTGCCTCCTGAGTTCCAAATCTGTTCTTGAATCCAAATTGGGTATCTCCAATGTTCTCTTCACAGTTCTGATATATTCTTAAATGCAGGACTTTTAAAAACAACTTCAGAATGTGTCTCATCAAACTGATTGTCCAATAGTCATTACAACTTTTTGCACTAGGTTTCTTTGGAAGTGGCATAAAAGTGGATTTGAGCCAGTCCTGTGGGATGGTTCAACTTCTATAGATGCTGTTGTTTAGATTGACCAGAAGGGAAAGGGATTGTTCTCCCTTAAGCAACTTCAAAACTTCCATATATATTTCATCAGGGCCTGGGGCTTTGCCACACTTGGACAATTTAATGGCATGTTCTACCTCTTTCCTTATGATATCTACACCATCATCTAACTTGACACCTGACCAATGCTTTTGTTATTCTTGAAGAGATGTTCTATATATTCCTTCCACTCCTGTAGTTTGTTTGTAACCTGTGATGGACTTTTCCTCCAGGAATCTGTCCAATCCCCTTTTGAAGGCATCCAGGCCAGATGCCATCACCACATCCTGTGGCAGGGACTTCCACATACGAACAACACGCTGGGTAAAAAAAAAAAAAGTTTTCTTTTGTCTGTTCTCACTCTCCCAACCCTCACTTTGAGTGGATGTCCCCTAGTCCTGTTATTTTGTGAGAGGGAGAAGAGCATCCCTGTATCAACTTTACTCATGCCCTCCATTATTTTGTACGTCTCAATCATATCCCTCCTCAGGCGCTTTTTCTCCCAGACTGAAGAGCTCCAGATGTTTTAGCCTTTCCTCATAAGGGAGTGTGAGAGTAAGGTTCAAGTTTTGAGTTTATCTTCAATTCTTCAATCTGTCCTCTGCCTTACAGATATTCTAAAACCATCATCTCTGTAAACTCTGTATCCTAAAAGCATAATCTCTGTATTTCTGCAAAGCACCCCCACCTCTGCAGAGATGGGCTTCTTAACTGAATGGCAACAGGATGTGTCCAAACCACAAAAAGTGTATAGCAAATGTCAAACCGCATGCTAAGACATCCTAGACCTTAAAATATCTTGTTTTGCACCTTTGTATTCAGCTTTTGAAACTCACTATTAAGATAGAGAGAACAATACATTAAGAAATTAATGACCTTTCATCTTGATAATGCAGATGGGAAAGTATCACTGATCTTTAAGTTTGGTTGCGTTAGGGAAAATGAACACATATGTAATGATGAAGTTACATACTTTCCACTGCGGCAAATTGTAACCAATCCTGTGTTTGTTCTTTATCTGTTTCTGTATGCAGAAGAGTATTTAAGACTGGACATTCCATACAGGACGTTGTCCCTGTGTTCAGGCACGCCTTGTGCACCAGATATTCTGAAAGGATCCTCTGAAAATAAATCTACATTCCCAGGAGTCTGGTTTGTCTGTCGTCCATTTTATAGTGATTCTCACTGAGGATCAGCCACATTCAAATGTGTAGTGATAGGAGGTCCCCCAGCCCAGTAACCATTTTAGTCACTCTCTTCTGCACCTTTTCCAGTTCCACTGTCTTTTTTGAGATGCGGTGACCAGAATTGTACCCAGTACAATGGTCCCCCGCCCGTTCGCGGTTCATATACTGCGGTCCCACTATATCGCGGGACCACAATATATGAAAAAAGACCCCCTGGGTAAGGGGGGAGGGCCTGTTGGAGGCCTCAGAAATGACTTCCGGTTCACAGAAAGGCTGTTTTGATGCCTCCAAAAGACCCAGAAAGGCCCTTGCAAGCCTGTTCAGGGCAGCGCCAGGCTGGGGGTAAGTACAAGAGCCCCCAACTAGGTGCCCAAGGCCCAACCCAACCTGCATTTGCATATTGCGGATTTTCAATTATCACGGGTCAGGTTGGGTCCCTAACCCCTGCGATAGGCAGGGGGTCACTGTACTCCAGGTGTGGCGTTACTATCATTTTGTGCAATGGCATTATAATGTTGACAGTTTTAATTTCAATCCCCTTTTTGATAATCCGTAGCATGGAATTGGCCTTCTTCACCGCTGCCACACACAACTGTGTGTTATCCCTTGCACAGTTGCAGTTGTAACTAACAACTTTATTGTAAGAAGAATTCATTACAAGTGACTAGTTATTGGTAACTAGTTACTTTCACAGTCTTCTAGTTTCCTTCTTTCTTGCTGTATATCTGTGGCTGCTGAAAACTGAATGCCACTTTGGGCAGTTGTGAAAACAAAATTGACAAGCAAGAGAAATCTGACAGCATGAATCCCTGTGGAAAGTATTGAGTTGTCAGTTGTGTTGCTACAATTCTTTAGCTCTTAGAAATCAACATTCAAGGCGGAGAGTTTCTGACTTGATGGATGTCATAGTGAACCACCAATTATAGTAGGTGCCCATCTATTAGCTAGAGCATAACGACCTGCATTAATGCAGAGGGACCTGACTTATGAGCAGATTGATTTAGTGAGTCAAACGCTTTGAAAAGCCGAACGACCTGGATCCCCCTGCAAAATGGCGGCTTGCCAACAGTGATTTCATGGCCAGGACCTAAAAACCACAAAGGTGGGGTGGTCCAGCATTGGAGAAGTGAAGAGCTGTCCTTTTGGGGAGGGGGCAGATTAGAGGCATAGATCTTCATGGATCCACGGGATTTTTATGCAGGACCCTCTCCAAAACAATCTCAATCATAGTCACAGACTAGACAGAGGTTTGGGGCAGATCTCATGTTAAAAATCACATGGACCCAGGAGGATCCATGCTTGGATCTGTGTTCTTACACCACGGCGAAGCCAAGCACCCCACCCTTCTGTGGTGTATATTGTTTTGGTACAAACACCTGGAGCATTTTTCAAGGGTCACAAGCAGGTAAGCTTTCTAAAGGGGCAAGCAGCTTTGGCCCCCCTCTCTCTCCTCCCAGGAGAGAGATTATTACCCAGGCATAACCACTGTGAACCTGCTCTGTGTCTCCTTATCTTCTGCTGCTCCGTCAGCTCCTCCATCAAAACAATTAAAAATTTATTTTTTTCTAAAAGTCAACATGAAAAACAGTACTGCTCCTACCACCCAAAAATCCATATAGGCACAAATTAAAATGGCAGCAGTGTTAACATCCATGAAATCACATTGAACTGAATCAATTTTATGAATGAGGTTTTAAAAGGGCCTGCCAGCCAGCTTTTAAAAAAACAAACAAAACACCTCACTTTGCAGCCCATATAAATTTATTTCACCTTTGCATTGTGTGAATAATAAGAGCTAAATACATTTGAATGACGCTTAAATGTGCTTCTTACTGCAGCGTGACCCCAGCCCAAGTCTGTGAGTCCTAATTACAAAATTTGACACACATTCCTTTGAAATACTCAGCAGATTTCCTCAGCTGGATTCATTAATACTAGTGTTACAGAACATATTTTATATTTTATGAATATAAAATGGTGATTATAAAAGTGAAGGCATACTCTGTTTAAAAAGGGAAGACATACATGAGGTGACATTACACTGGCATTCATGATAAATGGCATCAATATGTTCAGTCTGAGTTTATTGCCTAAATAATGTTGCTAGCTGAACAAGATCATTGATCAGAAACACTTTTGTTTTACATTTCTCAACGGATCATTTGTAAAGGTAGTCAAATGCATCCTTACTAAAAGAAGATTAATATTTGTTTGTTGTATGGTGCTTTCCCTCCCAGTCTCTACCCTCTGTTGAACATCTTGCACATTTATTGCATCTCTGTGGGGATGTGCCAAAAAGCATATGATTCAAATGTACAACATAATTTAACTGATTTAAATTGGATAGAACCCCCACCCCAAAGTACCACATGGAGATGAACTGAACATAGGTGGTTATTTCACGTCCCGTCTCGTGGCGCGGTTCTGCAGCATTCGGTTTGACTCCGGTTTTCATCACGTGATGTGAATCCGGTGCCACCCGTTTCCGAGTACTCACGGACGCATGGTTGAATTCGATTTGTACCCTTCCTCACTTCCTCTATTCGTGCCGAAACGCCTGATAGTAAACTTCGGATAACCGGATAATCGATTATCTGGTTCTCCGAGACACCAGGGAAGAAGTTAGAAATCGCAAAGTGGGGAAAATGAATCAAGGATCTGAATTCGTCGAAATCAGACGTCTCCTCAACGCGAATCGAGAAGCGCATTGCGGAGATTCCAGTCGTTTGAGAGGGGAATCACTAACCCCGCTTATGGCACGCTTCAGGGGGCGGGGGCGGAGCCACTTCGAATTCAACTCACAGGTATGTGAGGTTTCGATGACCGTAACTAGTCTCCAGCGGGGCCGCAGAGAGGTAGGAGAGGGACGTGAAATAACCGCCATAATAAACAGGAGCCCTAGAGGGCACTGATACTGGGTATAGTTTTTTCTTGTATCTCTTCTGTTGTCTTGTGTTCCATATATGCATGTATGCCTGCATGTATGTGAACTGCAATACAGTGAACTGTAAAGATGAGAGAACATGCATAGTTTTATCGGGCTTGGTTGTTTTTTTAAAATGTCTTTTAGCATTGATCTTATTTACCATTTTTTAATATAATACTTATTTAATTATTCTTTAAATATGTGTATACTTACTGTTTTTAGCTTTTAAATGTGGTATTTTTAAATGTTGTGAGCCACCTCATGATTTTTTAAAGGGGAAAAGTGGGATTAATAAAACCAGCCTTAAAATACACAAGTATTTATGTGTCTGGGGAATGCTCCTTCTTTCATTCAGTGGCCAGGGGTTGTTTGGTGTAGAAGCATGGCCCTAGGAGAAGAGGGAAGGAGTTGAAGCAAGGGTAGGCAGTCCCGGTTATGAGGCAGCCTGTCCCACCCACCTTCTCCACCTGAGCCAATGGCCAGTTCCAAGGCAACGGCACCCAGAAGGGGAGCACCGTTGCTCCCCACCACCACCAACAGAAAACCCACCTTAACACACACTTTTTTTCTGCATGAAGATATTGGCCACATCAAGGGAAGGCAGTTGTCCTTACCCAACTAGCCTCGTTTTGCTTCTTATCCTTGTAAAGCACATAAAGGGAAGCAGAAGGCAATTCTGAAAATGTACATGCTTTGGCCAGGTCTACATGGAGCAGGGTAGAAATTCTTGATTCAGGCATTAGCATAGATGTTGGTTGGTTGGTTGGTTGGTTGGTTGGTTGGTTGGTTGGTTGGTTGGTTGGTTGGTTTGGGATGGGCATGGGGGGAGCAGATGAAACCTACAGTGAGTGTCCAGAGCGATGCAACAAGATGTTTCTAAAAGGATGGGTCCATCATGTGTGGCTCACTAGCACTTCACATCATTCCAAGGTAGCATAACTAATGCTGAGGAGGAATAATGGGGGTTGTTGTCCAAGTATGAAGCAAGCCACATATTGCCTAGCCCCACCACACACACACACACACACACACACACACACACACACACACACACAC
>JAHTLZ010000010.1:4694036-4729052 GCA_023846285.1 Phrynocephalus versicolor
ACACACACACACACACACACACACACACACACACACACACACACACAATTTAAAGGGCTGGTCTTGAGCAAGGACAGGCTCTGAACTCAAGGCAGCAAAATACCCTGGGCTGGCACTACTCTCTCGACTGAGGGCGAGGTGGGGACAAGCTTATGGCATTGTTGCCATAGAAGACCTTGATTGTGGTGTATTGACCTAGGCAGCCCAGTGCTGTTGGTATGCGTGCTTGTTCCCGAATAAGGCCTCCTTGCTTCAATGAGGCTTAGTCTGATGTAAGCCACGAGCAAGGCTCTTGATATGTTCTAATTGGAAGGCAACGTCCTGGCTAGCTAAGAAGGACCCAGAGGCACAGATGTGCGCTGCTGAGCCACAGTGGGCTCATTGTGCCATCAAAAGCCAAAGAGAGGCAGGAGCCCCTCCAGTGAAGGCGTCTTGTTTTATAGATGTTTGCCGCTAACGGCAAAGGGAGCAGATTGCTTTTTGCTCTTGATTGCCCCTGTCTTGCCTTTATTGGGAGCACATGGCACACAATTATTTTTGTAGCTGCCTTTTATTAAAACTGACAAAAAATATACCCATGTCTTCCAAAGACGACTCCCAAGGGTTACCAAAGGCGGCACTTCTCTCGCCTAAATAATGGCACAAGTGTTTTTGATCCATGGAAGGCCTTTGGAACATTAATAAATTTTTTAAAAAATAAAACCTTTGAAAAACCCAATGAGAATATTAGATGGCGGGGGTTGTTTTGTAGCGCTAGAGAGATTTTGCATCTTTTCTGAAGCACTTTCTAAGTAAGAGATGGTTTCTATCTCCTAATAAGCAGGGAGAAAGGAACTTTGAGATTAGTTTAGTTGAGTTCATACTTGATGTTATGTGAAAATATTCTGCCTTAGAAATTAGAAATGTGTATATTTGTAGATGTTTGTATTATTAAAATATGAAAGAAAAGAAAATTTAGGGCCTATTTTCAGCTGCTGGTCCCAATAAGGAGTCAACTCATTGAATGAATTACTGGCTGGAGTCGTGTTGCACAGCTACGCATGCAGAACATGAAACTGTAAAAGGGCAAAAGTAATATGAGGCACTTCCACCTGTGTGCTTGCCACAGTGGCAGTATGCACTGCACAACTGATTGTGTAAACACGATGTGAATGGTGTGATTGTGAGCCACACAGCCAGTTGCACAATTGTAACACAGACTATGCAACCTTCTTTATTCATGTTAGAAGCACCAAGAAATTATATTGACAGAGAAAAATACACTACTAAGCAGACTATAAATACATTATAAAATTACTATGGATAAAAAGGTATATAAAATGAATACAATTCTTTTTAAAAATACTAGAACATATTTGCCCAATACTGGACTACATCCTTCTTGCCAGTATAAAATCTTCCTGCAAGCACATTGAAGGCCATCATATGCATTGTAATACTGTATGTGTGAGAGATGGTTTGTTCTTCTCCGCATTCGTACAAGGTTTCTTCTTTAGGGAAGCACCATTTTCTTAGATTATCCTTTGATCTTCCAACCTGGATGCACAGTCTGTTTAATACTGTATTATCCATAGGAGGCCAAGGTTGTTCTTGGCCAGGTGGTAGACAGTCCTGTGTTTCTGCCAAGTTACCCGGTCATTCCTTGCTTGCCTGGACATAAAAGAAGCTTCCCTGAAGATTGTATTCTGTCTAGCAATTGGGCGCTCCCTGGGCAACGGTATTTACCACCGGCTAATCCTTTCAATCCAGAAGCATTTTTTTGGTCAGAAATGACAGTGACTATATGCAACTGCAGTTGGAACTGTGTGGTTGATTATGCAGCTTGGGCTGCCTAAGCATAAGAGTAGTAAGTCAAGCCAAGTAAATCCCATTGATTCCATGCTTCTCCTCTCATTGGAACCAGCAATTGGATGGTAGTATCAGAGTACATGATACATGAATGGTAGCAAGAAACAGTTACAGTGTAAATGGTGTGCTTTTTAATACCAGGTGGCCCAAAGCTCAGGAACAGAGCCCCTTCTTTGCCTGTAGGAAGGCCCAGGTGTTTCCTGTTGAAAAGGTTTGGGCGTCCTTTTCAAGCTGAGTTCTTATGTTTGAGTTATTCAGGAGCGCTTCCAAGTCTGAGCAGACAGCAGAACTCTTTGGAGGGATAGCACTCTTTTCCGCTGCAGTACAGAAGGGTGAGGAAGAGCCCTTGGCTGAGCCAATATAAAACCTCGTCCTGTGTGGAAAATCCAGATTCCAAATATCTTCTGTGCTTGTTTATGTCACTTGGGAGCCTTATCCTTTCACTGGTCATACTGGAGGCCTTGTCTCTATGAGGTGGTCCCAGCGTGTTTCACTGCAATGACATCTCCCCCCCCATCAATAACAAACCTTCCATTGTCCTGCCTGAATGGGGCATTATAACAGCTTGTCTCCCTAATGACCTATCTCTTTCTGGAAACAATAGGGACAGAAGATACAACACTGGCTAACTAATGTGACTCTCTCTCTGTCATCTTCTTCCCTGTGGCTCTCACCCACCTTGCCTGACTCGGAAGTCACTGAGGGGTAACCGCAAGCTGGACCAGATGTCCTCAACAGACTTCTGGATGGCCAGAGGATTTCCATTTATTCTGGGTTCTTTGCCAGTTGCATGGGAGGGGGGGGGTAGT
Organism: Phrynocephalus versicolor; assembly: GCA_023846285.1. Taxonomy (NCBI): domain Eukaryota; kingdom Metazoa; phylum Chordata; class Lepidosauria; order Squamata; family Agamidae; genus Phrynocephalus; species Phrynocephalus versicolor. Next base: position 4,696,694 of record JAHTLZ010000010.1, read on the forward strand.
CTGTTGAACTGATGGAGAGCATCAGGCACACCAAGGCCAGACTTGGAAAGTTCTTCTTTAAATGCAGCAAGATGCAAGCATTGCACTGAGGCCCTCAAGAAAAAGTCAAAGGCCAGGTTTAATGGAATATAACAATAGGAACAACAAACAATAACAATAACCCCAGTGGTGGGGGTGGGGTGGTGGATTGGGGGTGGGGGGTGATATAATTTCATTACCTTCTAGTGATAGTCACTTCTTATCTCTGCACAAATGTTTGTGTTCCAAGGAATTGATCCCATAGAGAGCATTGTTTTCCCCAAAGGCAGCTCCTTGTCCTCCATCCATGAGATCCAATCCTTGACAAATATTACAGACCTAAATTCCATTGCAAATTCCAATTGGAGTAGCCCCATCGGATCAATGAACACTTATTTAGTCGGTGCATCCTATTGATTCCACCTGTTCTCCTGTGATTTGGGATTAACAATTGACTGTGGGGGAAAGAGTCATTGTGCATTAGGAAATCTGAGGGTTTTTCTTTCCCTTATATCTGTTTTCTGGGGGGAAAAGGTTTCCCCACCTTCCCATCCCAAACAATGGAGACATGATCTCTGTTAGATCCTTTAACAATTCACAGACACACCATTCCTTTCCATCTGCATAGAATCTGATTTGAGCGGGAGAACAGCTCTCAGTAGAGAGAGGTGTCAAATATGAGAAGCGTTTCAGGGGAAAAAGGTGGCAGCTGCTTTATCATGAGGTAGTTTAATGCACAGAAGTTCAAAGGCAGATTTCCAGAATGTCAGCATTCATGCCCTGAATTTGGATGGATACACTTGTCAGTATCCGATTCTTCCCCATTCAACTTAAATTTTAAAAAGCTCAAATTTGTTCTATCCTAAAATACAAATTCCATTGCATTTTAGTCACTTCTTACCAAAATGGACTGGCATGAAATTCAGACCTGTTCCAGAGCATCCTCCAACAACTGTTCACATGCAGCGCTGGTTCATGAGATGATGTGGATATTGAAAACACCTTTCCAAATAGTACTGTATAGCATTGTGATTGCATCCTGTAACACATTTTAGGTTGGAAAACATATGACCAAAGTAGCAACAGGATCACAATCGCTTTGGAAGGAGCATGTCAGTAACTCATTGGGCCTTTCAGTAACAACTGTGTCAAGAGAAGTCTACTTCTATGAGTTTCATCATCGTTACAACCACCTGGTACTACATTCTTTAAATTATATTATCCCCACCTTGCAGCAGGTATGAATGACAGTGAAGGAAAGGACAAGGTCCTGACTGTCGTGAGGTCAGAACTAGGGATCAGTGGTTCAGATCACCCATGCCTGCTCTCTGTCGCTGTTTTCCAGCTTGCAAAGTGAGAGCAAAGGGCAGAGTTTTTCAGAATACCTGGGCTTCACTCCTGTTCCCTCTGAGAGTGACTTTGCATATTTATTTCCCAGCTCTCTCTGCCTCTGTGGGTCATACAAGCTTATGTGATATGCTCAGCTTGTTGGAGTTTAAATGCCAAGTATTATCTCTGGGGTTTAAAATAACACCCAGGAATGAAATTCCTACAACTTTGCCATGGTATAATCTATGAATTATTTAGATCAATGGTTCCGAACCTTGGATCCCCAGGTGTTCTTAGACTAAAACTCCCAGAAGCCTTCATCATTAGCTGTGCTAGCCAGGATTTCAGAGAGTTGTCATCTGAGAACATCTGAAGTACTACTTTAGACATTTGGACATTTTAGCACACCACATCCCATTATGCTGTTGGGCTGCAACTCAAAACCTTCCTCTGAGTTGCAGTCCAGTGGCAGTGGTGGCTGTAGCTGAGGGAAGTTGCAAGCCAACATCTGGAATGCCACACCTTCCCTATCCTTCTTTTAGTGCTTTGAGGACAAAGTGATGCATTGCGAACTGTTAAAACACATGTAATAACCTGACATGGAAAAGATACCTCCTGAGCTATAAAGCAAAGGCTTGGTCTCCAAAAGTCTCTCCGTCTGTTGCTAACAATAAACAAGGTCTGATCAAAGTCCAGCTGTGAAACCATTAAGCACTTAGTAGGAGATTTTTAAAAAGAACCTTCAGACAACATTCTTTGCAGCTGAGTGGAAGTCAAATGTCACTGGTCACTATTTCATCATGACCTAAGGACCCGGTTGGAATGTTTGCCTTCAGGTCTGCGGGCAGGAAGAACCTCACAACTGGATAAGCTGAAGTCCAAACCTGCTGGATTTCAACAAGATAAGGGTGAGAAAGAAACCACTGCCACTGCCCCCTTTCCTCCCAAAGGTGTTGAAATGGAAGTTACTAAGCCTTCGGATGAGGACTACTGTATTCATAATTTTCGGGTGTTTGCTAGCATAGTGAAATGGATAGAGTGTTAGGAGTCAGTGGAGACTCCCTGGAGTGGTTACAGTGAGTAAAGAACTCACCTCTTTGGGGTCTTTCATACTTTGAAAACCCTGTTAGGATTGCCATTTGGTCAAGTGTTGCTTGACACCATGGGACACCGTCATCAACAACAACAACAACAACCATTTTCTGGCATATTGTTCCTTTGATGATACTAACCCAAGTTTTTGGAACGTGGTGGTCTTTTTCTTTATTTGTGTCAGAAGCACCAACAAACGACATTGACAGTTAAACATACTGTATACATATACAGTGCTACCTTGTATAAAGGAATTAATTTGTTCCAAATGAAATTATGTTAAGCAAATTCCCCTTTATAAACATTTCCCATAGGAATGCATTGAAAACAGAGTAATCTCTAATCGCAACCATTTTTCTGTTGCACGAATTTGCCCCATAGGCGATTCTGTTAAGCAAATTCCCCCTATCTCTGGAATTTTTTATGTTGTACAGATTTTATGTTATACAAACCATTTCCTATACAAGGGTCCACTATACAAACATATGATACTAAAAGGAATATAAATAAGTTATAAAATTACTATGTATAAAAGGTATATAAAATGAGTAAGATTTAAAAAAACCCTTTTCGGTCAGAAATGTGGTGGTAATGGAATATGGCAGGTTATGAATCTTTCTGAAAGTCATCTAAAAGCTCACCAATGCATTAGAACAGTTAGAGAGCTAGATTATGGCATGGGTGGTCCAGGTAAGAGGACACTGGGAGAGAACTTTTACTGGCTGGCTTGAGATTTGGTGTGTTTTCTTTCTTTCAGGCTGACCAACCTCACAGGACTGTTGTGAGACTCAAGTGGGAAGGAGAAGGGTCATGTAACCGCCTTGCATTGGTTGCTAGAGGACAGTAGAGAGATTAATGTAATAAATAAGTATCATTCTTAATAAATGTTATGGGGAGGAGCACGCCTGTTATTCACATCCTGGTTGGTGAAACAAGAGTACTGTATATGGCTTTGTGTAATTTATAAATGGGGTCTTTTTTTGAGTCTGTGCATAATAGCCTCATATAACTGGGGAACAATATTTTGCTGCGTTTATGTCATTAATAGACAAATCTAGTTTTCATGACATTATTTAATGAACAAGAAGGGGATAAACACGTTTTACTGAAATCCACAAATAAACACATCTAGTAATGCCTACAGTGTACTCCAATATATGTAAACCACATGCACAGCATGATTGATTAAAAATCACACATTTTTATTGTAACTTTGGTAGGTTTCTTATCAACAAAATGCCTATAAAATTCTTAATTACCACCTTGTAATAAATCATAGAACCCAGGCCTCGTATAATGGTGCATTCATTTCATGTATTAAACATTAGTATACAATATAGCACCTGGGTACCTGTTTCTAATAAAATAGGTTTTCAGTCAAGCGCCATCTCATTAAATATGTATTAGTTATATATGGATTGGTGCTCTCAAAAATGTACCGGTAACTTTCTTCTAGCGTTCCTTTTAAACGTATTAAAATGGCAGGTGTTAAAATGATGCTGGATGATCAAGATTAAATGTAGGTATTTTGATCTTAAAACCAGGAAGCATTTATGAAGAAAAGTGGCATTTGGACTGTTTTTATTTATATGTTAATTTTAAAAACAGAATTTGCTATACAATCATTGCCTTAAGTCTAGTAAAGAATTGTAAAGAATTTAATCTTGAGTAGGTCTTTCTGAACAGGGCTGGTCCATGACATTTTGCTGCCTGAGGCAAACCAACATATGGCACATGCATTCTCCAAATCAAACTGCACTACTGTATAACAAAAAGCCAGTCAAATTCTTTTCACACCTGAAGCAGAAAATCTCACAAATACCTCAACGTGTGAATACCTCAACATGTCCTCATGGGCCTCCAGTTTCATCACCTTATACCCAGGAAGGCTGACTCTGGATACTGGAGCAGCTCCACATGATTTCCCAGGTAAACCATTCATGTGAGCATCCATGAAATCTAGAAATTGTTGTCTTCAAGCCTGTTGACCTCCATGTGCAGAGTCTGGAAGCTGAGTCATGGCAATTGGACTTCTTTTCTTGAGATCAAAACGTTTCATTGCTCGTCCAAGCAGTTTCTTCAGTCTGAGGAAAGCTGGAGGGAGTCCTCAAATTTTATAGTTCACTCTCATTTCACATCACCCTGGTCTGAATAGGCTCATAAGTTGGTCAATGGCCTCAATAGGCTTGTTAGGTGGACAATTCAGCCTATTCAGGCCAGGCGTGATATGAAATCAAGGTGAACTATAAAACAGAGGAGTCACCACTGTCCTCAGTCTGACAAAGCTGCTTGGATGAGTAGCAAAATGTTTTCATCTCTCAAGAAAAGAAGTCCAGTTGCCATGACTCAACGTTAAGAGGAACTCACCTGGATGAGTGAGAATCTTCAGATTAATGTGGAGAGAGTAGTAGGAATGATGGGAGCAGTTGGCTTGTTAGTAATCTTTCTGTTCTTGCCTGTTGAGTTACATATACTTCAAGGATGACTGGATAAGGCTTCAGTATGCAAAGAAAGGACTGTGGCATTAGAGCAGGGGTGTCCAAAGATTTTGCAAGAAGGGCCAGATTTGGTGAGGTGAAAATGTGTGAGGGCCAACCATTCAGCCGCACTTGGCCCCGGGCCGGACTTTAGTCAAGCCTCTAGGACATGCAAGGAGGTGGGGAGGTCTCTGTAGCAATAAAGTCGGGGACGGGTAAGCTGGGCAGGTGACTGGGGGGATGGACAGAGGCAGGGAGGGCAGGCAAACAGTAAAACTGCAAGCTGATGTCTCCATCCAATATGGGGAGGGGTCAGCTGGTGGGGATGGGAAGAAGAGGCTGTGGGCCACTCAAAATTTGGAAACGGGCCGCATTTGGCCCCCGGACCTGACTTTGGACATGCCTGCATTAGAGGGTTTAATAGGATAAAAAGGGAGGTAGCTTAGTGGCCATTGCTGAGCCAAGGAGATGGCATCCCAGCAGGGCAGCTGTCACGATGGAGAATCTTCACAATCAGGGATGGGGAAGGGGTGGTTTCCACCAGTTGAATGCTCTTGAACTGCCACTCTCAGTGTCCTTTGCCAACCATCCAGTGGTGAGGGGTAGCAGTCTAGCAGAATCTACAGCCCAATGATATATGGAAGGACGTGTTTCCCCCATTTGTGCTCTTTGCTACACCCATGGCAGAAAGGGGCTTGAAGCAAGGCCCCCTGGAAGAGGTAGGGAAGTGCACTGCTCCTTTCATCCACCTACACACGGCTTGCTTGCTTCTGCTTCTGTCGTTCCCCATCCCACTCACCCCACTTCTGTCTTACTTCCTCCAGAGACAAGAAGTATGGTTTTCCTTTAAAAAAAAGTCTCTGTGAGTTTTGCAAAGCATCTGTGCAAAAGCAGCATCTTTTCTAAAGTAAAACACACAGAGACAGCAAGGCATTGAACAATGACTGCTCAGTAAAAACAGGCAGGAATACCTTCTCTGGGGCATCTAACTGTTCAAAATCCATGCAACCAAGCAGCTGCGAATATCATTTTTGCACGTTGCATCATCTGCACTGAAATGTTATTTGCATGGAAGTGGCACCATTCTGCTGAAGCTGCATGCAGGAATCTTGTAGTTTCTCATCCTTTTCTCTTGCTGGGAGCACAAAACAATACCCTGCCGTATCCTGAAAAGAATACTGTACTTTTCCATTTCCTCCTCCTCATTTATAAGAACAAGTGAGGAGACCAAGTCCTCCTGATGAGGATAAATACCAGGAAAAAAAAGCAGAATTACTACCTACCAAGGTGCTACACCATGTAAATTGTGCAGCTCCCATACAGCTGCCCCTGCAGCCTTGCTCTGTCTCAGTGATGGTGAACCTTTTAGAGCAGGGGTGTCCAAACTTTTTGCAAGGAGGGCCAGATTTGGTGAGGTGAAAATGTGGGGGGGCTGACCATTTGGCCCCTGGGCCAGACTTTGGACAAGCCTCTAGGACAGTGATGGCGAACTTTTTAGAGACCAAGTGCCCAAACTGCAATTCAAAACTCACTATTTTTTTTTTTGCAAAGTGCCAATACAGTAATTTAACCTGTATACAGGTGGCTGTGAAGGGGCGATGTTGGGTGCCCACAGAAAGGGCTCCGAGTGCCACCTTTGGCAGCCGTGCCATAGGTTTGCCATCACTGCTCTAGGACACTGCAGCAAGAGAGCCAGGCGATGGTAGGCCGGGCAGGTGGCTGGGAGGGATAGATGGAGACAGGGAGGGCAGGCAAACTGTAAAACTGCAAGCTGACATCTGCATCTGGTATGGGGACAGGCCAGCTGGCGAGGATGTGTGACAAGCTGAGGTGCTGGGGAGAAGTGGCTGCGAGCTGCTCAAGATTTGAAAACAGGCTGCATTTGGCCCCCGTGCCTGACTTTGAACATGCCTGTTTTAGAGACAGGGTGCCTAAACAGTGATTCAAAACCCACTAATTTTTCACAAAGTACCAATACAGCAATTTAACCTGAATACAGGTGGCTGTGCAGGGGAGATGTTGGCTGCCCACAGAAAGGGCTCCAAGTGCCTTCTTTGGGTTCGCCAACACTGCTCTATCTAGCCAAGTCAAAAGAAAAGCCAGAATGAGGTAGTTATGCCATAAGACTCAGTAAAATACATACATATTCACTCACTCTTACCTATAAAAGCAGCAAATGAGGTAATGTCTCTGAAAATGTACTAGCATACTAAAGGTGAAGAATACAAAAGCAAAACCCAAAGAGCAAACCTTCTGATTACGTCAAATAACAGATTTTCAAAGGTGTTCTAAAGAATTCTATGTCAAAGGAGCAATGCATATAGTTTCTGCATGCAGAGATCGATGCACCATGTCCCAGTTAGTTTTTCTGCTTTATCTTTGCATTTTCCGTGTCCTTAGGATTTCTCAGGCAGCCTCCTTTTTGAATCCACCCTTGGCTAGGTTTGACGTGGTCACAACCACAAGGGGTCTTCCACAGAGAAGCACACATGTGCCAAAATAAACGGTTCTCGTTTCTGGGCCTTTATTTTTACCTCAGTTCACCCACCGAGATCTGTACAACAACCGAGTCATAGCTTGCGCAACCAAGAATTGACCAAAGTAGGAAGTTCTTGAAAGCAGTTTCGGAAAGAAGCATAGTCATGTGGCAGCTGTCGCTGGGTTTGGATGCACAGGGATAGAATTTGAGTGTTGAAGAATGACAGGCACTTCTCTTTCCTAAGTGTAAGTTGAAGGATGTCTTTTTGGTGTGTTTCCTCAGTGGGCATGTCATGTGAAAGAATCAGGAGATGTGTCCTGGGTGGGTGGGGAACCCCCACATTTGGTAAAAATACGACTACCCACTTTCAGGAGAAGCAAATGAGAAACCTTGATTTCCTTTGCTTCTTAAATGCCTCTCTTGATATGGAGGGACCAAATTGAAGATGGAAAAAAACCAGTACTTTGGGTGAACATACTAAAGTGGACTAGAACAGAAAAATCTTATCAGTCAGATGATTACGAAGTTGTACTCTGGATATGAGAAACTCAAGAAGAATTGGTATGATCTCCCCAGAAAGACAATGCTTGTAGGAAACATCGAAGGTAGTTGGAAAAAGAAGACCTTGCATGGGGGGATGGATTGATTAATGAAAGGAATCCATGGTCTTTAATTTGGAAGATCTATGCAGGACATTTTGGAGATTCATAGGAGATTCATATGTCAGAACCTGATGGTCCATAAAAGCAATGGCATCCAGCAAATGTACTCTATCTGGGTACAAATGAGCTGTTAATTTCTATTTCCCACACCGGCAGAAGAACAAACATAAACCTGTGTGCATGTTATGTCTGCCTGCCCTCTTCCTCATATTTCTGGTTGTAATAACAGAGCTAATGAGTATGACTTCTCCTTCTGGATATTCACTCTGAATAGGGCTATGGACCATTCTAAAAAAATTAAAAGTGTATGTCACAGCACCTGATGGTCCTATACTCTGGACAAAAATTGACTATTAGGACAGAACACAGAATATTGAAAAGTAGCATGGCTTCCAATAGGCAAAGGTATCTGAGAAGGCTATACTTTGGATGTATCGTGAGAAGACAAGACTCGCTGGATAAGACAATGAAGCCAAGCTGAGTGGAAGGCTGTAGGAAAAGAAGATGGAACATGAGATGGATTGTCATATGTTGCAACTTGATTAGCCCATAATAACAGTTTCTACAGACCATCCCACTGCAGATAAGTATTGTATTGAGAAATGCAAGCATGCATTCACACTCCGCTTGTAGTGCATCATATGATTCATTGTACGTAACTTTAATACAATGAATTTTAATAAGATGAATATGATTCCTCATACTTGGATCAAAAGCCACCTGTCTGAAGTCCAGCATTCATCATTTCTTTATAGAAGTTTGAGAGGTTGTGCCAATTTTAGTCAAACGTATCCCAAGCAAAGTCTGTGGGAACTGCTAATATAAATTCTTCTTTCTTTTACTTCAGTGATACCTCTTGCGAAGATCCCAGCAAAATGCATACATCTACATAACATTCTCCCACTGCACCCCCATTTTTTTGTATCTTGCAGAGAATGCGCAAGGCTAGAAGAAAGAGAAAATACTGCTTTACTATATGCGTGCAGGAAATTTTTACTTTGATCATACTGTCTTTGACATTCAGGGATGACATCTGGGGAATGATCCAGCCAAGTCATATTCTAAATATCTGTTTCCTCCCTGATACTCTACTGGTTTAATAATTCAGGTTCAAAGTTGCATTCTAAGCAGAAGGCTCATCAGGATGGCAGGCCTAACAAGTACAGTAACAGGTATGGAGAGCTGAAGTGTCAGCTGCTGGAGAGTGCTGGCGGGGGGAGGAGGAAATGGAATGCCTGGGGAACAGAGTAATGGCAGGGTGCTGTGGAATTGGATAAATGTTTGTAGGGTGTATAGGAGATAGTCCTTTAACTTGGCTACCTGTTATGCTATGTACAGTACTGTTCAGTTGCTTCTATTTTGGTGACCCTAATATGATTTTTGTTGGAGTTTTACTTGCAACCTCACATTCTTGTAGTTTGTGAGATTGGGACAGTCTTTTCTGGACTGGGGTGACTGTCTATCCAGCGCTAACAAATTGTTCCTTCCAGCCTTTATATTCAGAGACAGCCCTGCCTCTCTCGTGAGTACTTCCTTTCCCTCTCTTTAGTCTGTTGGAAGAAGTGGTTTCTAGCTGTTGATTTGTTCAGTTGGTTGCTAAGTACTTTATATACGCCGTAAAGAAAGTAGCTTGCACATGCCTATAATTTTGAACAACTATAAGTACATTAATTTATTTAATGAATTTATATTAAAGAAATATTTTTCTTCTTTCTGCTACAAATGTCTCACGGTGAGTTTTTGACACCTTAAGTACCATTAATAAGAACAGAATGGCCTCCCTGCCAAACTGGTAGTCATCCTTCTTCTGTGAGTCTTTGTACGTATACTAGGTAGCAAAAAGAAATTTGCCAGACTGTACTATATAAAAGGTAGAGGGGAGAAAGTCAGGTGACTTTGAGTATGAGGACTTCAACAGCCATCTTCTGCCTGGACTATCACCTTTTCACAGGTGAAAAAAAGATCTTAATTTAAATTTAAGATATGCAGATGGCACCATCTTACTGAAAGCAGCCATGACTTTAAAGTATTTCTGATGAAAGCAAAAGAAAAAAATGAAAGCAGGACTGCAGCTGCCGCTGAACATTAAAAAAACAAAAATAAAAAAATCTTGATGACAGAACAGCTACAGAACAACTCCGAATGCTGACAATGAAGGAATTTAAATAGTGAAAGACTTTGTATACGTTGCTTCAGTCATCAATCCTCATGGAGATTGCGGTCAAGAAATCAGAAGAAATCAGACTGAGATCAGAAGGACAATGATGAAGGAATCAGAAAAAGATCAAGTGTAAGGATGTGTCACTGGAGATCACCATCATCCACACTTTTATGTTTCTAATAATCATGTTTAGGGAGTGCAAGCTGGACAGATGAAAAGGCTGACAGGAAAACAACTTGATTTGTATGAGATGTGGTGCTGGAGGAGAGCTTTGCAGGTACCCTGGGCGGTCAGAAAAGCAAACTAGTGGGCGCCTAGAGCAAATCAAGTCTGCACTGTAGCTAGTGGCTAAAATGTAGAAACTGAGGCTGTCCTAGTTTGGGCACATCAGAAAAAGGCAGGACTCTCTGGACAAGACAAGAATGCTGGGAAACATTGGAGGGAGCAGGAAAGGAGGAAGACCAAATAAGAGATGGGCTGACTTTCTAAAGGAAGCCACGGCTGGAGTTTGCAAGAGCTGAGCAAAGCAGCGGACTGAGGGCAGGCCATTTTGAAGAGGGCGCCTTGGTGCGGTCCCCTGCAAGTTGGAGGCGACATATACATAACAACAACGACTTCAGGCCAGAGCTGGAGATTGCACAAAAGCTGCCCTTCCCAACTTGTCAGGTGGGGGGTCGCAGCTGTAAGCCTGCAGCGCTCTGAACGGGCTTACTCGGGAGTAAGTCACGTTGCGCTCCGCTGGGTGGACCCAAGGAAGGGACCACTGGCCAAAAAATATATTAAAAAAGGCGCAACACTTTTCGCCGGTGGTTCTTTCCCTCAACCCTTCCCACCCTCCTTCAATTTTGGGGAGTGAGCGCCCCCCCCTCCCACTGCCGCCGCCGCCGCCGAAGCCCCGCCCTTGTGGGAATATCGCCGTCGGAAGAGCGGATACAACAATGAAGCGCCCGGGGCGCTTAGCAACAGCCTGCGGGGGCGTGGCTTCCGCACGGCGGCCAACTGTTGCCCAAGGTAGGGCGGAGGGCTGGTTTCCTGAGCGTGGGGTGAGAGAGAGAGAGGGGGGGCGGCAAAGGAGGAGGAGGAGGAGGAGGAGCGGGGGGGCGGGAAGAGAGCGAGCTTGCCCGGAGTGGCCGGCTGGCTTCCCGGTCTTTTGGCTCCTCCGGCAGACGAGGCGCTCTTGCTGCTGCACCGCCACCAGGTAAGAAGAAAGGGATGGAGGGGCTGGACGGAGGAGGAAAGGAGCCCGATTCCGCAGAATCCGGAGTACTAAAAGATGCTGCGGAGGGTCTTTTCCCCAGGAGAAGAGCCGCGGGTGAAGTTTTGTGTGTCTTGGGGGGGGGGGGTGTTGCCTCTCTGGGAGTTTCTTTGTGGGGCGCCTCCTCCCGCCCCCCGCCCCCCCATCCCCGAAAATCTGGGTCGTGTTTGGGCTAGAAGGGGAGGTCCTTCCTTCTCTCTACCTCCTCCTCCTCCTCCTCCTCCTGACCTCTGTTTTTCTTCCCCATTGCTAGTCAAGCCATGCAGGGCGGTTGCTTCTCTCCCCCCCCCCCGCTGCCTTGCACCCTATCGGTAACCCCCAGCTTGCCCCACTTCCTGCGGGTGAGGAGGCGGCGGCGGCGGGAGGGATCCTTTTCCTTGTCTCCATCTCGAGATGCCAACTGGGGGGGGGGGGAATCTCCTTTGTTAGGGGTGACAAGTGTCGGTGTGTGTCTGTGTGGGGTTCTCTCCCCCCCTTCTTTCCCCGACTCAAGAGTGCGAAGCGGTGGGGGGAGAGGAGAGCCTTGCACTGCTGCAGTGTCAACCCTATCCAAGACGATTATGCGTAATTCCCAACAGATTTTCCCCTTTGGCTTTTATTTTTAGTCCTTGTGTTGGAAGGGGAGGGGGAGGGGGGAGGAAGGGGGAGGGCGACCGCGTGGGTGGGCGAGAAGAGGAGGAGGGAGGGCTCCTGATCCATGACCTTTTTTCAGGTTGCTCTTGTTGTGATACTGGCGAATCGCTCTCCGGCCCCTGGGAGCCTCTCTGGGCAGGCTGAAGTCCTGTGGGGAACACCATGAAAATCGTTTGGCTTCCTTAGCTCGGCGTTTAATGTTATTCCTCTCCCCACCCCCAATTCCCTGCATTTCCTTCAGACGTGCAAAGGCTTCTCAGTGAATGCAACACGGATAAAATCCTGGTACAATTCTCCCTTTGGAACTGATCCTGGCAAGGAAATCTGCATCAGGGCACAAGTCCAGAGAAACGCATTTTTATGATGGGCATCTCGTTTTGCTAGAGCGGAGGACTAGGGCTTACTTTCTTTGTCACCACATTGACCTCATTCAGAGAAGTTTGCATGCAGAGTTTGTTAGCTCCAGAGACAGAGAGGGGTCAGACTTGGCCAAGGACAAAGATTTATGCTCCGCATGCAGTATATGGCTGGAGGAAGTAATTTGGGGACACTTTCTGAATTCTGAGAAATCCAAACCATCTTTACAACTAATGGGGAGACCTGCGAGGAGCCTTGAGCCCTAGTAATATTTGCACTAACCATTCTGAAATGTTGAAATTGTTGGTCATTTTAGTGCAAGAATGAATTACATAGTTACTTGTGTAAAGGTGATGCTGATCTGGTGATCTCTGAGACAATCATGGGAGACTTTTTATTTCTGAGTTGTTGTTGTTTTTACCCTGCCTTTCTCCTTGGAAAAGGACCCTTGGAAAAGGACCCAAGATGGCTTACAGTAAGGAGAGACAATATACAGTCCATTACAATTAAGATACATTCAGTTTGAGAAACAGGTGTATCTCACAGCATGAGAAGGCAACATTAAAACTGACAATGGATCACATAGTGTCAATGCAATCACACAAGGAGAGATATAAACACAAAGTTATAAGTGTTTATATAAACACAGAGTCTGTGTAGCCATGTATGGTAGATTGATAAAAAGACATAGTAGGTAGTCCATCATTCAGGGAAAGCTTGCCTGAAGACAAAGTTCTTTGCCTGTTTCAGTAAGTTAGACAAACTACTGTATATGCTTCTCTCAACATGGTCTTTCATCTGCAATGTAGAAATTTATTTATTTATTTATTTTGAACATTTTTACCCCACCTTTCTCCTTGGAAAAGGACCCAAGGCAGCTTACAATAATGAGGGACAATATACAGCCCAGAACATTTAAGACATGCTCAAGTTAGGAACAGGGAATGAGGAGCAGCATCTTACAACACTCAAAGGTCACATTAAAGCTACAAAGAGTAAACAGTGCTTCTCTGTGCTCTGTAATGTATGTACCATTGGAGGTACGCAATTTCCTCCTTTGTGCGGTGGAATTCACCACCATGAGATGTAATGATGGCCGGTATCTTGGACAGCTTTAAAGGGGTTCTAGATTAGTTTATGAAGAAGGAGGCTGCCCAAGATCTGTTTGGCAAGACCAGTATATCACCCCTTTCTATATTAAGACACAGTGCTTCTCTAGACCAGTTGATGAGAGAACATGAGTGGGAGGCTGTGAAGTTGTTCTGATTTTTGCTTCTAGTTTTCCCCTCCAGGATCTGGGCTGCCCCCCCTGGGGAGGCAGAATGCTGGACTGCAGTAAGGTTTGGCGTGCTACCGTTTTTAAAACATGGTTATATTTGGTGAAGAAAGCATTCCTTGAGGAAGCCTCCCTTCCAAGCACTGGCCAACCACGTAGGCTTTGGAGGTGGTTCAATGTTCTTCTAATTCCATGGAACTTCTTTTGTAATTAAATCGAAGCATCTGATGCACACAAGCAGTGCACGCCGTTTGTGTTTGCTGTGCTGATTCGTAGAGCATCCATTTCTCCGAGCAAAGGATTATTGTACAGTAGTTATATTTGGATGGGGAGCGGCACTATGTTTTGTACAGCTTTTGCAAGCGTAACGGTTGGGAGAAGGCTGTGTTTCTCTGAACATCCCTGCTGTCCACCTTGGGTATTTGCGCGCAACCGAGAGATTTCCATAAAATCTGGCCAAAGGGTGCTGCAACATCATTTGAGGCACTTCTTGTTGTCTGGGGTGATGATGGTGATGGAGTCTTTCTTAGAAATTTCAAAGGCTCTGTCATCCTGAGATGGGCCAACGGGTGCACTGCTGGCTGGGCATATTTAGCCTTTCTCTGCCTGCGGCAAACTATATTGGCGCTCATCAGGGTTCGGAAGCTCATTTCCTGCTTTATCGCTGCATTGTTTGCCAGGGCTACTGACAGAGAGTGAACTGGGTTCCTTCTGAGGCTTTCTGCTGTAAAATATTGTTCGCTTGTCAATCCATGGCATAGCATTGCTCCTGCACAAACTGTGTTTTAGGCTTGTTATTGTTGTTGTTGTCATCATCATCATCATCCTCTGGGGCTCTTTGGGAGCTTTGGTGTTGCTATGGGAGCAGGGGGCTAGATGTCATGGGTGTCATTTGAGAGGATGAGCTGAATGGACTTCAAACTCAGCACACTGGTTTATCATAGCCCGAGATAAGGAATGCTTATTTCAGTGCTTCGAAAGTTACTTTTAAGGAGAGTAAAAAGGACTGGCTGAAGGCATCAACAACTGACTGGTATAATGATGGTGCTTTGGGTCTCAGAACATAAACGATGAAAAAGGGAGAGAAATATAAATCTATTAAATAAACGAATGAGGCTCAAAATATGTACCACTGGTCTGTGTACTCTAGAGCAGTAATTCTAAAGTGTTGGGTGTCCAGCTGGTTTGGCTTTCAGCAGCCACAATCCTGGATCTTTGGCCACCCTGGCAGAGGTTTCTGAGAGCTGAAGTGGAAAACCTCTGGAGGATCAAAAGTTGAAAACCACTGCTGTGGAATACAGCAGTCAGAGATTCCTTGGTAGACAAACTACCAGGAAAGAAGTGGTGTTGGCACCCTGGAAGCTTCTGTTTCTGGGAAAGCGGTCCTTTTAAATTTAGCCCCTGTTCTGCTTTATTATTATTATTATTATTATTATTATTATTATTATTATTATTATTATTATTATTATTATTATTATTATTATTATTATTATTATTATTATTATTATTATTTTATAAGGGAGAGTGCAGCTCTGACTCTGGTTCCGCTTCCTGTTGAGCTCTTAAAGAGAACCATCTTTCCCAGGCCTTCTTCTTTTTTCTTTTTTTTTTCTTTTTTTGTTTCTAGTTGAAATATCACATTTCATGCGGTGCTGGGAGAGTGTTTGCCTTTTTGCAAAAAGTGAGTGAGCCTGGGTACAGTGTGCAAAGTAGATTTCAGTGTTTCCCCTTATAGCAGCTCAGTGGGCATGATTAATTTGCCGCCGGCGCTGTTGCTCTAGCTTGGGGTTTGGAAAGGAGTTGCCGCTCAACCCTGGCTCCTGACTCACTCTTGACCACATTGGCTGGTGACGGTGGTGAGACTTTTGCCTTTCCTACTTGGCATGACACAGCTGGATTGTCCCTACTCACTTGATGTGTTGAGTTCAGATGTGCTTCTGTTTTTTGGACTAGGCTTTTGGCTATAGGGCTGCTGTTACAAGCCATGATGGAGATGTGTAATCTCCAGGCTTAAAACTGGGGTACTTGAAGGGTCAGATGCAGGGGAGTGGTATCAGGAGACAGATATCTAGTCTTGTGCGCTCCCAGAGGCATTTGGTGGGGCCACTGTGAGATACAGGAAGCTGGACTAGATGGGCCTTTGGCCTGATCCAGCATGGCTCTTCTTATGTTCTTAGGTTGTCTAGAAGGCTGCCAGTCATGATCAAGCTTGCATGTTTTACCTTTTGCTTCCAGTTCTCCCCATCTCCATCGCCACCTGATTTAGATCTGCACAGAACCATAATAATGATAACACGAAAAGAAAAACCCTGGGGATGAATCAAATGGGGGGGGGGGGCTGTGTGTGTGCTTGGACCTACTTTCAGCTACCCAAGGAAAATTGTTGTGAGCCAGTTCACCCCCAGAGTACAGAAAGGGCACAAGAATCAGATCAAAAGCAAGGGCAGGGCTCAGTGACTACAGTCCATTTGAATTGTGTGTGCTATGTGGAGCAGAGGTAAGCAGATTAAAAATTGTAAGCTCCTTTGTTTGATTTTGGGGAGAACCTCAAGATTCACCCATTAGCAGCCAGGGCAAAAGGTAGATAACTTGAATTAAATTATGTTGAGCCTGAATTAGTCCAGAGCAGAAGAACTGGGTGGGGAGCGCTGTCCTTCTTTCTGTATAAACATCCATACCTCCTTAGCTTTCTGTTCTTTCCCTTGTATTAACTCAGGGCGGGTGGGTAGGAGCAACAGGGAGAAATGCTACCACCTCTGCTGTTAGAGACGTGGCTGTTAGAGAAGTCCTTGCTACCCGTGTCCCCACTAGGTGGTTCAGATAGGCTAACTTCCCACCATGGCACAGAGCCGTAATGTGGAGAACGAAGCTCAGGTTCACCATTCTCTTTCCCCAAGGCATGGCTTGATAGGATACCAGGTACAGTGTTTTGTTGCCTGCATGAATCATCAAGAAGTCAGCGCCCCTTCTCTGTACAGTATGTAGAAGTCATCCGGATTAGCAGTTGAACTTGGCTTGAACGCTGCCAACAGGATGAGTCCTCCTCCAAGCCTGTCAACAAGAGCTTAGCTCGAACGGTGCAGAACAAGCTACTTGTGACACACAGCTCCCAAGAAAGGAGATGAATGACTGCTGCCACTGCTGGCCTCCCCAAAATTTTTCCTGCTGGATGCAAGTGCCTCACACTCCCCAATGTGTTTTGCCCATTTTAACCGGCATACGTTGGTCTGAGTGTGGTATGACAGCGGTGCCATGTAGGATGGCTGCACCCAGCTATGGAAAGCACTGGTTGCAGCTCGCTTTATGTAGGACCGGGCAGGCTGTGCAGCTATGTTGGCCTCAAGTTATGAAGAATGTCACACAAAGCAAAACGGAAAGAACACCTTGGAAGTGGGTCCAGGAGCTGAATAGTAATCAATGCGGTTGTAACCCAGCCAGCATCGACTGGCTCCACTCCTGTCTTTGAACCTGAAGCAAAGGAGCAGCCGCCACCACCCGTTGAGGCGTCGTCCATATTCTCCATTGGCCACCCAGTTCAGTCTGTGTCCAGACACAGGATGTTATGCAATGTCCAAAAGACATTGCATATAAACCCTCTAGGTTGGCTTCAGCCAGTTGGTCTGCTAATTATTAACACCAGCATGGCCAGCTGAGTTATATTTCCCTGGCTGTAGTGAACACTACCCTTTTGTAATGCTTTTTGGACATCTACTGTGGCTCCTTGAAAATATGTTAGCCATCTTGGAGACGTAAGTGGTGTGTGTGTGTGTGTGTGTGTGTGTGTGTGTGTGTGTGTGAGAGAGAGAGAGAGAGAGAGAGAGAGAGAGAGTATTCATATTCACTCCCTTTTGAAATTACACCTTGTGCACGAAGCACTATTTGTTTAATAATAACATGTCTATTCCCTTCATCTAAATAAATCACTGTGGGCTTGTTGATTTGGTATGGGAGGCATAATGTTTCACACGGATCTCTTGTGCTTGAGAAAAACTAACAAGCTCTTTGCTGCCCTTTCACTAACACCCAACTCTGCTACCTAAATGGCTACCCAGACGCTTTCACGCTGCCTAATACTGTAGTAGGGCTGGCCTTGATGCAGGTCCATAACTTGATACAGTTTTCTGGGAATTGCTTTGGAAGGTCTGATAGTAGAAAGGAGCTTTTGAAAAGCAAAAGCAAAGTGTTCTGCTTATATACCACCCCATAGTGCTTAAAGCACTCTCTCGGCAGTTTACAATTTAATTATGCAGGCTATGCATTCCACCCCCAAACTGGGTATTAATTTTACCGACCTGAGAAGGATGGAAGGCTGAGTGAACCTTGAGCCTACTACCTGGAATTGAACCCCAGATCATGAGCACAGTTTTAGCTGCAGTACAGCAATTCAACCTGTGCAGGCATGGAGCTAAGGCAGGGGAAGGTTCGAATCCCCTTTCCTGCAACTTTCTTTTGCTTTTAAAATTGGACTCATGTTACATGTGAATTGGGCAGTCAAGTGATTTGGAAAATATGTTTGTGTCTCTCTCATCATATTTGGCCTGAAGATTAATTTTCATTGAGTGTTTTGCAAGTATTGAAATGTCAAAGCCTCTGAGATAATGAATACAAATTTCAGGAGAGTAAAAAATATGTGATTGACCACCCTGCGGAAAAATAATGAAGAATTCGGTATAAAATTGGGCCTCACTATATTTTTCTTGTTACAAGCTAGTGTACCAATTTGTTGCTTTGTTAATGCTAGATAAATTGTGCACCTTTGCAAACTGAGATCTAGTGCAGACACAGTGTAATCTATGGTTGGTACCTTAGTTTGTTGTTGTCTTGATAGCATAGTCCTATACTGAGGTCAGAAGTATGCGCCATGGAGTTTAATGAGGCTTGCTTAAAAGGGAGTATTTGCAGAATTGCAGCCTTAATCCTGATTAGGACCCCAAGCATCAAGTATAGCTATGCCCCCTTCCCTTGTGCTAAAAATATGTATCTGGAGGCACCAGTAAGACTTGCTGGTCACTCAGCCAACAGGCTGGTGGGAAACCTGAAACATGGTTTTATATGCTTGTTTACAGCCCATCCTTAATTGTTACCTAGACAATTAATATTTACCCACGACTAAGTAAAAGAACTACGGTAAGTTGTTGTTGCATTGTTACAGTCGTGACTGACTCTTCATGACCCCATGCCCATGGAGTTTTTCTTGGCAGGAATACTGGAGTGGCTTGCCAGTTCCTACTCCAGGCGCCTGCAGCACCTGGTATTCCCTGGTGGTCTCCTATCCAAGTACTGTACTAATCAGGCCCAAGCCTGCTTAGGTTCGGAAATCAGGTGAGATCGGATGTGTTTAGGGGCATCTAGGCAGGAAAAGTACTAAGTACTCTCGTATTAAGCATTAGGTTTATAAAAGACCCAAATAGCAGATGCACACAAGGAAGTTTTGTTGTGTTTCAGTACAGCTCTTTGTCCCATAAGTGCAATAGGATGCCAACTGGACAAGTCACGACACATTAATTCAATAGAAACCATAATTCAGATTTTACACAGAGTCCATGTGTTGGCAAAGATTGGCAAAAAGAAATTGTGGTTGCAGATTCTGTAGAATTTACCCCTTTACGTGATATAATCCTATGTATTTCCATGCTGTCTTATGAGACAATGAGATACCTTGTTTCCTGAACACCTCTAATCTTCTTGGTTCAGTGCAATTAATTCTTTATTCCTGTATTTTAGGATTCAGGGCAAAATTGAACAGTGACTGCATCAGACTGCAACCAGAATGTACTATAATGTTAAATTGCCCATCTCTCCATCCATTCTGCTAATTAGCAACTAAATTAACTAGCGGAATTGAATCCCTCCCCACCCCTGTTTTCTGAATAACAACGCACAGCTTTAAATCCTTGTGGAATATGGGCATAGTTACATAATGTGCCATGGGTCCCTGCCAAGATAAATATGATCTAAATGTTGTTCTGTCTAAACATTGACCCACGTATGCTTGTCCGGTGGTTTATAAATTTGGAAATGCAGCCTGTGTTATGAAAAAGGGTGGTCTTGTTTCTCCTTGCGATCGGGGAAGCTTCTGACTTGAATGGGCTTCTCAGCCATTCAAGACGGTGAGATTTGCTAAGGACCAGAAGAACTGTTTGTAGAAACATTCATAAGAGATGCAAGTGTGGGAGCGGAAATCCTTCATAATGCTTGCATGAGTGCACATGCACACAAAGATGCAAATACATTAGCCCACATAAAAAATGTGATGCTGTAATTACTAGAATAAATCTCACTGCAACTCGATAGGATTTATTTCTGTAGGCAAAGCTTCCTTGCACTGTAAGGTTGTCGCCCGATTTAACAGCAGCTCAATTAATTACATAACTTTTAGTTGCTTTGTAGAATGAGCCAACTTGGATAAATAGCGCTCAAGAAAAATGCTTTGCTTTGATATGACACCCGTGGATTGCAGGGGGACATGGTTGTACAGGAGCCCTGCTCCTCTTCCTTACTCACACAGGATGGGGACATCTCTTGCAGTTTGCTCTCTTGACGATTAGGTGCCTTTTTCTGGCAGTCTAAATGTCTTCAGTCAATTAGGTTGATTAGTTAAAGATTACAGCTCTTAAGGAAACACAGTAAAGATTTAATTCTTGCTTCTGAGGTTTGGTTGTTGCTTAAGCAACAGATTCCACTCGCTCCAGGTTTTCTTTCTGGCTCTCTGAACATCCCTAAATAATCCTGCCACACCAGCTATTTAGAAACAAGACACACACAGAGAGAAAAGTGTTATGTTCTTAGGAGGTTTCAGTCTTCTCATGTTGGAAGAGCAGATCTTTCTTTCTTTCTTTTCACTCCCTGGCTCCTTCCTCTGCATAAGCACACCTCGGACACCTTGCAGGCTACCTGACACCTCTCCTCCATTCTGTGTGGCGAAACCCTTGCTTCCTTAGAATTGGTTGACTCATACATCATACTTTGGTTCTGCCCATGGAACTCCATTGTCTGTCACAGAGGGGGATGGCCAGGTAAACCTGGAAGGAGCAGTGCAGTTGGAGAAGCCTCCACAACTCAAGGTGCAGTTTGATAGGCTCTTTTGGAGTGCATTTTTTCAGGTGACCTTAAAAAAGTTTAAAATTTATTTGCCTTGTCTTAAAGAGCTGGCCGAGAAACTGTATGTAGCCCAATCCACGTAGGCTGTTTCTCAAGTGGCCCTTCAGATAAGGCAGAGAAAAAAAAATATTTTTTTAATGACTGATGTACCCATCAGCGATGATCTACTGCAATCTAAGTTTTCCCCATTTCTTCTGCCCCCTCCACCGAGGAGCAGAGGAAGGGTTCAATTTACCAATATCCGAAAGTGACTCGCTTATTGAGCCACTTCAAGATACTGTATTAGAAATTCCAACTGGAAGAGTCTTGATAGCAAGAAGGCTTGCATTTAGTCCATTCCCGGTTATCACGTGCAATGGAACCAAATCAAAGTGATCCTGCATGCACCAAAAAAGTACGGGGTCAGAAATGTACAAGTTGGAATCTTCTGGGGATTATTTAGTTTGCTCCAGTGATTATATAGTATGATCATTGGAAACCAATCTGTCCCTGCAGCAGACCAAATATTGGGTTCAGTGTCCATCTGATGGCACACTGTATCTCCCAGCCTCTTGCTGCCAGGGAGCAAACTGCCTGCCTGAGATGGTGACAGCCCAGTACCTAGACTCTCTCTCTCTGCTTCTGCTTTGGCGCTGCATGGAGGGAAAGGCCGACAGGTAATCTCAAATGTTGCATAAATGTTCCCAGCAGTAGTATGAATGGGTAAGGAGAAATAGCTACCAAGGGTTCATGCATTGTTCCAACAAAGGCGAGGAGCATGGAGGTACTGAAGATGTGTGTGTCTGCTGCTGTTGCATTTGCCTCCTAGCAGAAATGAAGCCAAGAGTTACAGTAGGTCTTCAGGCCAAAACTCATGTTCTGCTCACCAGAAAGTTGCCGCTATGTCCCCGTGTTCTTCACACCAGAGCTGCAGCATATGGAAGGGATTCTATGCATATAAGGTGCTGTAACATAAATTGAGACAGTCTTGCTCATTGCTACTAGGAAATTAGAATTGGGTGGTGGTGGTGAACAGACACAATGTGTGGTGTAACCGTCTATGGAACTGTTTATTTCTTGACTCGCTGTACAACTGGACATGCTTTAGTATATTAAAGCAAGACAAAGAGAGCTGAAGAACTAGAATCTGCCTTCTATGGAGTCATAGAATTGGTCCATCTAGCCAATATTGACTGACAGAAGCACATTTGGGATTTAGGCAAGAATTTTTTCCTATCCTTACCTGGAGACACCAGAAAAGGAAATGGGGACTGTTTCCCTACCTTGCAACCTCAATCATTCTCCCCACACTTACCCTCAACATACTTGGTTCATCTTCACACTCACTGAGCTGTTGCAAGGAAGAGGCCTCTGGCAATCATGAACTTGATGCGTGTGAACGAGATGCAAATTGTTGGACAACTTTCTCTGCCTCTGGGAACTAATTGCGGTACCTGGAAAAAGCAGCTCTTGCTGTGTAATCTTTGTGTGCATGCAGGAAATCTCACCTGAGCATCCACTGCTTTCCCGAAGGCAAGCTAATTGTGGGCTTAAAAAAAACAGATAAAATTGGTTGAACAAACAGATGTATGAGCTGATAACTTTGCAGTCAGATGTCTCCTCTGCATGAAGAAATCCTTTCCCAGACAATGTGTCCTTCCAGATGAGCCCTCCCCCCTTACCCGTTAACTGAAGAAGTGTTTCATAGGGTGGAGGGAGAGCTGTTCTAGCGTGATCTAATGGCAGCCTTCTACAGATTTCATGAAATATTAAGTGCAAAATATGAATTTTCTTGCAGCTCAGAAAGCAGGCTTTTCATCATGACATGCGCATGTCTCTTGTTGCCTTGCCTTTTTATTTTTCAACATGAAGTGATAACTTCAAAGCTGCAAAATGTGGGCTCCAATTTTAATGCAACATTGATAGTACAGTATCTGTACTGTAATAATACATAATAGCGTCAAAGAGGCGCTATTATGTTGTGTGCTCTGCCCCTTGCTGCAAATCCCAGATGCACCACACACAGTAGTCCGAGGAAAGGTTGATGTAACTCTCTTAGTAGGTGCCACTTGTGCCTATGCTGTATTCTTTAGGTTAGATCTCATGTTGTGTTTTTGTCTTTTCTGGACTACAGCTTGTTTTGTATCACCTTGTGTTGCCCCCTCAGCATTACAGGGAGAGAAGTCTGCTGTACTTTGTCATCAGGTGCTGCGTGTTTTATTGGGATACCTAAAAAGTATGTGAACCTGTCCTTGTTGGGAATCTTATGTCCCTAGGGAGAAAGTGCCATGTCCTGAATGAGGTCAAAAGTCTTTGTATCAAAGCTAAGTGGTTCGAAAGAGCGGCCAGGGAAGCCATTCATGTGTGTATTGAAAAACCCCTCTCTTAACAGAGGTGGGGGACTCAGACACAGTTTGTCTGCTGCTTTTCAAGCTGGCCTTTCATCAGTTTCCAGACAAATCAGAAGCACTTCACACCTTCACCAGGAAGGCCACAGCTAACAACCCATACTTAATGGGTGTTGGGAAGGGTTGCATAGGTGAGACTTTCAAGCACCCCAGGCTTAGTACATCTAACCAGCTTATTCAGGCCCTTGTACAATTTATGAACCTATTCAGACCAGGGTGATTTTAAATTAAGGTGAACTATAAATTGGAGGACTAGCCGCTAACTTTCCTTAGACTGACAAAGCTGCTTGGATGAGCAGTGAAATGTTTCAATCTCACAAGAAAAGTCCAGTTGTCATGACTCAACTTCCAGATCTTTGTGTCAAACATCTACATACAGAGGGGGAAATGTTGCAGACCCCCATGATTGTATTTTGGCAGATGAGTCAGAGGATTATGTAACAGGAACAACTAAAGTGGACTGTACTGGCACACATCTCACATAAAACGCTAATTGTTGGCCTCCCTTGATTTTCTACTTAGTGTGACATTCATAGTTCATTTGCAATGTGTAGCTTCAAGTTGCACTGACTTTCTGAACCTCAGTCTCAGTCTCTGTCTGTCTCTCAAACACTCTCATTTGTCAAATGTAATGCTTGGGTCTCTAGAACAGTGATGGCGAACATTTTAGAGACTGAGTGCCTAAACTGTGATTCAAAACCCACTATTTTTTTTTTTTGCAAAGTGCCAATACAGCAATTTAATCTGAATACAGGTGGCTGTGAAGGGGCGATGCCAGGTACCCACAGAAAGGGCTCCGAGTGCCACCTTTGGTACCCGTGCCAAAGGTTCAGCCAACACTGCTCTAGAACATTTGCCTTGGAGGATTCTCCAGAACGTTTGAGAGAGGCCATGCTGAGGGACCCAGGGAGAGGGGAAAACCAGTGACAATTTCTTCCTGCTTCCTTGGTGGAACCTTTTTAAGTGGAAGGGGCTTTCCCAACTGAAGAAGCAAAAGCTAGACTCTTAACACCCGTTGTTCTTAGTTGTTTTTAATTGTCTTTTGAAAACTATGTGAGAACAGAACAGAACAGAAGAAGAAGGAAGAACGTACAATGTTTCTAACAAAACCAACATTTAAAAACCCATTAATGCTGTCTGCATCTGGTATTATATATTTCCTTGAGGTAGGAAAAAAAGATTATGAGGCCAGAAATATATTGTAGAGGAGTCTTTAACCTGCCATGTGTTTTCCCATAGTAATCATATCTTTACATTTCCTAATTTATGCTCCTTTTGGGTAAGTGTGTGTCTGTTTAATTTAGCCATAGTCTTTTGTGGTAAGTGAACAAGGGCTCACTGTCTAGTTCCCTTGTTCAGTCCATGAGCAGATAAGTTGCAATTTTTTATCTTGTTCTTCAGCCTTGAATTGTCCCAAGGAAGAGAAGGGCTTTTTTAAAAAACAAAACAAAAAAACCATGAACATTCTGTATTGTACCACATCAAGATCTCTTGGAGCAAATTCTAGAGAGTAATTTTTAAAACCAAGCAAAAATCTGCCTGTTTTTCCTCAGTCTATCTGACTGTCTTTCTGTCTTTTTTTTCTTCAGAGATGGTCAGCCATGTCTTTAAAAATGAAGAAGCATTCTAATAAGAACCATGTTCAGATGAAGCAGTCAGTGACTGTCAATGTAATATGGAAAAAATCACATTATAGAGTTGTTCTTCTAACCAAAAGCTTCAGCTTAACTACATTTTGACTATCAAAAGTATTCTCAGATTCTCTAAAAGGATGCATAATTAAGAAACCAATCTAGAAAATGTAAATTGAATAATTCTGATAGACTGGAACATTTAGATTCAAATAAATTATTTAAACGCACATCACAAATTTATAGGTTGAACAGAGAGGTGTAATCTCTTTGCCACCTTTTAAATACATGCTGCCATTTTTAAATAGCCAATTATTTTACCATGAAATAGGAAGTCAGTTTTGTTACAGTACTGTTTTTTCCTCTTCTTGAAAAATAAAGCTCAACCAGAATGGGATCATTTTTTTCAAAACAAACACACACACACACTTAGGACCATATTTCTGTCACAGTGGGAGACTCATTCTCTTCTATGGTGATCTCTGTTCTGTGCATTTTAGGTGCTTTTCAAGGCTGTTACTAAGGTTACTACTTCTGCAAGTACTCATTGGGCCAGGTAGGGTGGGCGAATAAACAGGTTTAGCGTAGGTGTAAATGCAAGTTACGTGTGGAGACTTTAGTAGGGAGAAGAGCTTTCTGCCACCTGCCCACCAAAGTTTGAAAGAAGTGCTTTTAAGAAGGATGACCGTAATGACAAGCTGGAGCCATCCATAATTTAGGAGTGATAGGAAGACAGTCCCAGAAAACATTAGAGCTGCCATCACCCTGTTGGTACTTATTGTCTGGAAGTAGATAGTCTGTTATGGCTGTGTAAGAGGTTCACACTCAGAGAACGATGTCATTATTTGTGTACAGATTTTAATAAAGCCTCTTAATACACTTCTTTCCGAATCTAGAAAGGACAGAGGCTATGCCAAGTAATTGTATCTAGTCTACACTAAGCAATGGAATACTTTTCAGCAAACATACAATAATTGGGGGGGGGGCATCAGCTATCGGTGCTTTGGGTGGATTAAAGGAATGGTGCAGAACTAGTTGGCTTCTACGAGCACCCATAATCACCCTGACCATTCGCTAAGTTGGTTGGAGTTTATGGGAGCTCAAGTCCTACAACATCTGAAGGGCAACTGATTTGCAGCCCTCGTATTGCAAGCACACAAGAGTTTCCCTTTTCGTCTGTGATACAGTGGTACATCAACTTATAAAATTAATCCATTCCAAATGCATTTTTGTAAGTCAAATTGCGGTTCCCCATAGGAATGCATTGAAAATCAAATAAAAAGACAAAAAAGGAACAGATTAATTGGTTTTCAGTGCATTCCCATGGGAAGGCGGTCCCAACCCTCCACAATCAGCTGATTTTGATAGGTACGACCTGTCAAAATCAGCTGTCTGGCATGGCTACGGAGAACAGCCTTGGCTGCCCTTGACTGAGAGAGATTACCTATTGATCTTTGCCCAGTCTGGGCAGCTTGCAAAGACAGCATGGATCACTGGTTCCCTTGCAAGGCACCCATGTTGGGCAAAGATAAAAGGGTCTCTGCTCTGTCCACCAATTTGATCTCTCTTGCAGAGATTGAAGTACCCAGGAGAAGATGGAGGAGGTGACAATCTCCCTCAACCAAGGGCAGCCAAAGGCTGCTCTCTGCAGCCCCACCAGAGAGCTGATTTTGGCAGGTTCGACCTGTCGAATCAGCTGTCTGGCACGGCTGCAGAAAGCTGTCATAAGTCAAATTTTTCAGTTGTTGAAGCATTGATAGGTAGAGGTACCATTGTACTTGTTTATTTAATTTATTAATTCAAAATATTTACACCCCAACTTGCTCCTTTAAAAGGACCCAAAACAGCTTACACATGATTAAAACACAGTGTTTAGCACTAACAGTGATGTTATACAAGGGAAAACAAATACTATGTGTACAAACATTCAGGCACAACAAATCAATTTTAAAACATAAGCAACACCAAAACACATTCAGAGCAGTAAAATACCATAATCCATTTTAAACAGGCCTGCCGAACAGGTACACCGCGGGCTACTGGTAGCCCGTGAAGGGTTCAAAAGTAGCTCACCAGCCATCAATAAAAAAAGTGAGGGGATAAGTTCTCCACCCCTCCCTCCCCCCATCCCAAGGACCACCATTGCCCCAGCAAAGTTCTGGGTCTGCCAGCCCACTCTCTCAGCCGAGCGGGGCAGTTCAAGGGCCATGGTGCATTGAAACCTGTTCCCTCCAGAACATATTAATTGGGAAACCGCTGCTCTACTTACAAAAGTTTTTAGATATGAGCACGTGCTCGAAACAGATAAAATTCGTATGTAGAGGTTTTAGTGTAGTAGCCCTCAGGCACTTAGGGCTGGAGAAAGTAGACCTTGGCCTGTTCAAAGTTGAACAGCCCTGATTTAAAACTCCACTCATCACTCAGGGGAAGCTTGCCTGAGGAGAAAGGTCTTTGCCTGCTTCGGGAAGGACAGCAAAGATGGGGCTAGCCTGGTTTCCTGTGGAAGGGAGTTCCAAAGTCCGGGAAGAACAACAGAGAAGGCCCTCTCCTGTGTCCAAGTGCACCTGTGAAGGTGGTGGGACTGAAAGAAAGGCCTCTCCTGATGATCTTAACACTTGAGTAGGCAGAGGCGTAGCCAGGATTTGGAGTGTCTGGGGACAAAGTTCATTTTAGCACCCTTCCTGCCGCGCCTCCCACCACACCCACCCAGCAACAGGGCCCGAATCCTGCGGGCGTGGGGTGGGTGCATGTTCACATCTCCCACCCCGGCGAGGAAGAGGAGGAGGCGGAGGGTGCTGTGGCCACCACGCTCCT
The DNA here is from genome assembly GCA_023846285.1 of Phrynocephalus versicolor. NCBI lineage: Eukaryota > Metazoa > Chordata > Lepidosauria > Squamata > Agamidae > Phrynocephalus > Phrynocephalus versicolor. The sequence continues at coordinate 4,724,366 of JAHTLZ010000010.1, forward strand.
GCCTGCCTGCCTGCTTCGCCGCTCACCTGGCGGCGGAGGCGGCGCCATCACCAAGCCTCAGGGGAAAGGAGGACTGCTGGGCAGCGGGAGGGTGCCCCCAGATTGCTGCGCCCGGGGAAGATGTACCCTTCTGCCCCCCCCCCGATATGCCCCTGTGAGTAGGTTCCTAAAAAGGAGATGTTATATATCGGAAGATTTCCACTTGGAGTATCTGTAAGGATTATGTTAGTGCTGTTCTTGAAACTCGTTGAGCAAAGTTCATTTTTCTACTTTTAACAGCTGACTTGTATCCTTTTGTTCTTGAATTGTAATACTCAGCTCAGGGAGGTAAGAGGGAGCTTTCAAAAATGGAAATGCTCTAGTTTGTGACCCAGATTCTCACAAGGGCAGTGCTAATAAGACCTTCATTGTGTAGTGATGATATTTAAAACATCAGGATCATAGTACAGAAAAGGGGGCAGAGGTGGCTGGGATCTCTTTCCTCACAGAAGGAACAATTGTCTAGCTGTTGGCACTGAAGTTGTCATTTCTCCCTAACACTTGTGTCGAAAGTAAAATTTAAAGTCGACAACATTTTCCCTTTCATTGCATTGTTGGTGTAACAAGATGACACCGTGAAAGAATGCCATGTCCCGTTCATTTCACACAATTCTTGGAAAGCACCACGTTTATTCGATGTACAGTATTTTGTGTTGCCTTGGCCATTTCAACACTTGAGATGCATTTGTACAATAAAGCCATTTCCTGCACATTTGCTTGTTCCATGGTCGTCCTTCAGTGAATGACAGGAGTCGTGGTGTGGAATGCTAAGACTGGACCCTCCTCTCTTCCTCTGCTGGTGGAGGATTGTAGGTAATCACAGACCACCCTCTGATTGCTACCTAACCTGATCCTTACAACTATGGGTGTTCTGACCTTCAGAGTGACGAGAAAGATCTTGTTGGGTCACAACAAGCTATTCCTGTGTGCTTGCCAGATCTGGCAAACCCAATTCAGATATCTAGTAGAGAGAGTTCAAACAAATGTTCCTTTTACTGATCAATAAAAGGAACTGACATCTATTTCCCAAAGGGGCTAGGAGTCCGAACACCCCAATAGAAAAGCAACAGAACTTTTTATAAACTTGAGGCAACAATAGGAAGGGGCGCAATCACAAAAGAGATACAAAGGATAAATCCACAGCCGCTCCCTCCAAGTATCACCCACAAATGAGTCTTCCATTGATAAACAAAGGGCAGGTAAAGGCACTTCATTGTTTTCTATGCAAGCCTCTGTGCAAATACAAAACTCAAATAAAGTCCACTGTAGCTACTTATTGAGGTGTTGATGGTGTTACGAACTGCTGAAGTATCCTGCTGTGGGGTAACAAAGGGAGGCCAGGACTGAAAAATGAGAGAGGAAGAGTAAACAAAACCAGGGAAAATAATGTTTCCGAGGTGTGAAGATTTTCCCCAGAGGTGAGGGTGACTCTGCAGTGATTAGGAATTGTCCTTTTCCATCCTTGAATGGCTCTATGGCAGGGCAGTGAACAGCTGACAAATGTTTTCTGGTTAAAAGAGGTCCAGGGAACTCAGGGCTTCAAGATCAGGGCTGCCATTTCTAAATTGGTTCTAAGTACCTGCAGTTTTACATTTTACCTTCCCCTGCAGGGAGCTGTCATTATCCACTTAGCACCCATCTGGGGTGCCCCCTTAGCTTCTTGCAGCACTGTAGCCATGTTGCAGAATGCCTGATCACCAGATAGTGGCCTCTGCAGGAAGAGAGATGGAATCAATGGGGATTTTGGCTATAGACTTGGGCTCCATGGGGATCAATTTGGTGCCTGCTTTTTGTGTGACTCCAACAATCTCTTGGGCTGCACCCAAGAAACCCTCATTCCTCAAGAGATGGATGTCTGCAGAATGACAGCTAGCATGTACCGTATCTCCTTTATGTTGCACTTTCTTTGTCTCTTGCTTCCCTGTCAAGCTGAATGAAGTGGAAGGAAGGAAGTCTCTAACTGAATCCAAAACTTTAAGGAATGGTTTGGAGACTTGGTTATGTCATAGTGGCAAGATGTACAGTGGTCCCTTGCCCTTTTGTGGTTCCTATACTGCAGTCCTGCTATATTGTGGGACTGCAGTACCTTGAAAGGGCTTGGGGGGGAAGTTTTAAAAGCCAGGGCTTTTTAAACCATCCCCCCCCCTTATCCAAGCCCTGGGCTCCAGCTGATTGGCACTTGGGCTGGGGAAGCAAAAGGTTTTTCTCCCCCACTCCAGCGCCAGTCAGCTGAAGCCTGGGGCTTGCCTCCATGGAGGCATCGTGCGCCGCTCCCCCGCACCTGGGGAGTTGTGGGGAGAAGCGGCGTGCAATGTTTAAAATGACTTTCAGCAATGGAACCAAGCGCTCGCTCCGCCAAGCCTGACCCGACCTGCATCCGTATATCGTGGATTCTCAGTGATCGCAAGTCGGGTCGGTCCCTAACCACCGTGATAGATGGAGGGTTACTGTATCAACACTAACATTGATTACCCCCCAAAGTCTGGAGATAGGCTGTGAAATTACCAGAAGGCTCTGAACTTTTTCTGAGGGGCCCACTAAAGCCATCAATGTTCACCTGCAAAGTTCAGATCAGTTCATTCTGGTTTCAAAACCAACCCTCACTAGCTAATTTCAGCAAGCTAGGGATCTCCTTCTTCTACGATCGATTCCTCCCACCCAGCGTTGTTGGCTTTGACTGGCAGCGACTCTCCCGAGAGTCCACCCCGGGCCTTTCCCATCACTGTGATTTGCTACCTGACTCTTTGGAACTGGAGATGTCACAGCTGAGCCTGAGACTAGATGCAAGTTCTGTGACCAACGAGTGAAAGAAGAGCAATATGGAAACTGGACACACATGTTTTCTTTTCTTCCTTTCACTCACTTACATAATGTGGATATCCTCCGCGTACATTAGGCTGCTTTATTTGGTATCGTGCACCATTTCCACCATGTTGCCATTTAAAAAAAAAACACTCAGTTCTTTATCTACCCTGCTGATACCATGCCAGCTGTTTTTAGCAGTTCCTATTCAGTGTAGGTCCCCCCGCCGCTGCCCTCACTGACACCCCATTACAAATTCACACCAAACATGGCCCCATTTAAAAAAACACACACACCGATTTGAATGGGAGCTTGCATATTAAACAGGCTGGCACTTCTACTAACTGCCAATTAAAATGACAGGTAGTGGAAATGCAAACATTCCTCCAGTTTCTGGCTTGGTTTCAGGTGCCAGGCTGGTTCTGTTGGGTTTTTTACCTCAGCAGCACTAGGGACGGAAAAACACCACAAGTCAGGCTCAGTGTAAACTTAAGAGGAGTACAAAGCCGCTTTTCATGGCCTCTCCGTTTTGCCTTCTGCCCGCAGGTCTCAAGAGTAGAAGCAGGGAGAGAAAGAGAGATGATTATGTTCAGGGTGCGTCTGGACCGCAGTTCCTTGACATGCTGCAGGGAATGTATTTTTCTTTTCACTCTTCAACTGAAACAGTGTTGCTGAAATGGTGTTAATTGCTCAGTGGAGATTTAAAGTGCAGCGTGTTTTTTATTCCACTTATAACGTTATTCACAATCCACAAATAACAGAAAATGTATTTTGTGTGGTTGGTTAGGTTGCAGGGACAGTGTAGATTTGGCTTCTGGCGTGTTGGCAGTTAGCCATTCACCTCATCATTGGTGGCAAAGATACAGAGCTGCATTCTGACAGCTTAACTGCCTCTCCCTCCCTCCCTCCCAGCCCCTGTGTTTTAAGAGCATTGGTCAGTGTCTTGTGTTATCAAATGGAAACTCTCAGATGTTCTTGCACTGCAATTCCCAGAAATCCTGACCCGCTCAGCTAGTGGTGAAGACTTCTGGGAGTTGTAGTCCAAGATCATCTGGAATCCAAAGGCTGAGGACCACCATCTTATTGGGTAGGGCTGTGCTTTGGAGACTTGTAACCAGGAATCACCACCCGAACGTCTGTGTGCATATGGCTAACCTGGCTATCTTATCTCAGTTTTCTCTTACAAAAATATTTTTCAAATGGCTGAAACCCTGTTGCCAAGTATAACAAATTGCAACCCCTTTGTCTCAGTGGAACGTATGGAGGAGTTGACTCATCAAATCCCCAGTGATTCAGTGGCCCTACTCTAGTGTAACTTTCTAAACTAAGCAGAAGGATTTCCTGCAATATAACATTATTAAAATATGTCATTAAAAGCCATTGGAATGTTTACAGTTTATCAGTAAATAAAAATGCAGCATATGCTAACCAAAAGGCTTCCCCCACATATAAAACCAAAAGAAAGATGTTCATGGGTTGCAGACCCGTTTCTCCACAACACATGTTTCCTGGGGTGTTCTGGAAGTTGTGGTCCAGTAGCACAAGTATGTGCTCACATCGCAATCCATGAAAGCTCACACTTAGATCAGACTTCTAGACTTAAAAGGTGGCCCGCCTGCTTTGGGGATAGTCAACTCTAACCGAGCATAGATAGTCAGGTTCGTGCCTAGGAATCAGCACCTCATTTAAAAAGTAACAACTTGCCATCGAGACTTAAAGCAATTTCCTTTATGCAAGAGTAGATTGCCAATAGGATTCTAGCTATCTTTTTAAAAAGAAAACCTGGAGTTGTTGTTTCTTCTTCTTCTTCTTCTTCTTCTTCTTCTTCTTCTTCTTCTTCTTCTTC
>JAHTLZ010000010.1:4736247-4764655 GCA_023846285.1 Phrynocephalus versicolor
ATTATTATTATTATTATTATTATTATTATTATTATTATTATTCTTATTATTATTATTATTATTATTATTATTATTATTATTATTATTATTATTATTATTATTATTTGGAATACAGCATCTAGAAGTTTCCCTAAGACAGAATTCTGAGGGCTTTAGCTCCCTCCCCTAACCCCTAACCCCAAGTTCTCTCACATGTTTTCAATCCTGTACAGCTAAGGAATAAAGGCTCGCTCTCAGGGCCATGCTGTGTGGGGGCTGCAAGGCATTAAGGGTCTCATATTCTCCCTGAGTGCCTCTCAGGATACTATCAGGCCCTTCACGCACTACAGTTCCCAAAGGAAAAAAAGCCCTTCCTGGCCACTTCCTTTCTCTTCATGGAGGCTCATTGTATCTGAGATGGAACCTTGGCTCCTCTCTTTGCTGTCCAGCTGAGTTGTCCACCTTCCAGAAAACTTAGCTTGTAAAATGTAGAGTTAGTGTCAAGGAGTTGATCCTCCTAGTTCCATCTTTAAGTCATTAGAATGGACTAGGAAGAGATGGGAGTGGGCTTATTGAACCGTGAAATCTGAATGAGAACAACACCTCTCTTTACAAGTGAACTCTGTGTGTGTGTGTTAAAGGCCACATAATGAAAAAAAAAGGCGATGTAACTGGCAAATTTCTAAAGTCAAGGTGAGTAATTTGTGATCTTCCTGATGTTTTGCATTTCATCACTCCTTAGCCCTAGCCAAGCATAGCCAGTGGTGTGGGATGATGGGATTTTAATTCCAGCAACCTCTAGAGGAACCCAGATTGTCCATTCCAGAGCTAAAGGCTCCTAGGCAGGCATGGAGGAATACTGGGCTGATCTGTATAATGGGTGGGTCAGTGTATAGTGGGTCGGATCTGTATAATGGGTGGGTCTATATTAGAACAAAAATTGAACTGGAATGTGTACGTGTATATGCGTACATACATATAATGCACATGCACTCTCTCACACACACAGTCTCACAGACCACATCCTGTGTTGATGGAAATACTTGAAAATGATTATACTATTACTGAGCAGTAGTGTGTAGAAAACTGTAGCCTCCTGCAGGGTGTGTATTGTGCTGGAAATGCAGTGATGATTAGGTGTGATCACCGATATCTCTGTCTGAAAATAAGAAATCTGATTTTAAAAGAAAAAGAAAAAAGAAAAACCTTGGTTCATTAAGAACCCCCTTTAATATCCTTTTGCTTTCTCACCAAAAGTGCCGGTCAGACCCCAAGAAAAATGAGGCATATGTATAATAGTGAGCTGTTGGATGTCTACTGCACGCAGTGCTGCAAGAAAATCAACCTCCTTAATGATTTAGAAGCCAGGCTGAAAAACCTGAAAGCAAACAGGTGAGTAAACACGGTAGGAGTCTCAGTGAGGATGCAGGAGTGCCAAGTCAGGAAAAAGAGGTTTCATGCATCCTTGGATTTTTTTTAAAGGCCAAAGATTTGATTGCCTCGTGATTATGAAGCAGGATATGAATTATTGCTGGTGTCTGAATAAATATTTTTAGGTTGCAGTCCCATGTGACAGCAGGCAGTTGCAGAAGATACAGGCATTTTACCCATATCCTCTTCCACCCTTTTGGACCTCCAAGGACCACACTGGTGCCACTGGTTAATTCCAGTTTTAGGCTTCTCTAAATAACTTTCAAATTGACATTTTGACCCCCAGAGAGTTCTAGGGGTATGATTCCCTATGAAAGGGCAGTGTTTTCCCCAGTAAGAGGTACATGGTATTGGCAGGCCACCCTTGCTGCCCATTTATCTGGAACCTATTTATTTATTTATTTATTTATTTATTTATTGGACTTATATATCACACCATCTAGCAACAAGGCCACTCTGGGACTAGATCTTATTGAACTTAGACCTGAGCAGATATGTGTAGTAGGATCACATTATAAGTTTGTTGATCTGGGCTTTTAACTGATGAAATGTGGCTATTGATGAAATCTCAACATTGGTGCCCTTTAGTTTGATTTCACATACAAAGGATGCTAGCCCCTGTTAGGAAAAAGAGCTGCCTGGAGGGACATGATTTTTATTTTCTGCTCTAAGAAGAAATTCCTGAACTGAAACAGCATCAAGCAATATACCAGTGCACCCTTAGTAATTGGCAACTCAAATCAGCTAATAGTTTGGTTTGACTTTTGATTAATCAGCTTTCATTTACTGATTGATCCCGTTAAATCGACTTGGCACCAAACCTATAAATACATTTAACCGTAAGCTACTCTGTTGCCATGTTTGTGTGAGATTGTGTTTGTTTGTTTTTTGATCCAACACGTGTTCACTGGCACTGATCAGTGCCAAAAGCTTTGGCACAAGTGCCTCAAGCCACGTGTTGCTGTCCTAAAGCTGGAATCATACCAGATGTGCTTAAATCCAGTATAGCACCACAGTGCAAGTTGTTGTTGAACCTTATATATTCTCTGTCCACCCTTTTTCTTTCTTCTAGCCCTAGCAGGAAAATCTCCAGCACAGCTTTTGGAAGGTAAGAAACAAAGCATTTCTCTTTTCCTCACTGTTGCTGCTGGCAGTGGATTTTCATCCGTAGAAGTGGGTTGGAGCACTTCAGTGTTCAAAATGAGCTGCATGAGGGTTGAATCATATTAGCATTGGGCAGGAAGCTATTCGGTCTACTCTTATTTCAGAGCTGGGAACTTCTGTTTCCCCACTCCTGCATCAGACCCACGAGGCAGCCATTTTGAATTGTTTGTTTTCACACAATCAAGCTGCGGAGAAAAGCTTCTTGATTGTTGAAGGCCAACTTGTCATTTCACCTTCAGGAAAATAACCTGGAAACTTTGGGCCTCAAAGATGTTATGACCTGAATTCCGTTTCTGCTCCCAAATAGAGTAGACTGATTGAATCAGTTGCTGGATGGTGCATCAGCAGATGTGTCCATGCCGTTGATCCCACGAGCGTGCTGTTGTCAGGACTTCCAACCGAAGTTAGGCCCCTGACTGCACATTCAGCAAGCTTAGCGCCACATTGAGCTAAAAGTAGGAAAAATCAAAAGTGAATGGTGGGGGGGGGGCACTTTAGGTTCCATTTTTTGTGGGTTTGGGACTATAAGGAACTCTGTGAAAGGCCACTCCTGAAAGATCCCAAGTACAGAAAACATAATTTTATGTACAGTACTTTAAAAAAAACTAAGGTAAATTTTATGCACTTTTTAAAAACAGTGTTTGTTTTCTTTATTGCTTTGGTATTGGGACATATGCAAAATTGCTGATTTGTTCTTGGGGCAGTTCGGTAGACCAATCTCCTAAAGCTGGCATGTCCAAACTTCGGCCGTCCAGATGTTTTGGACCACAATTCCCAGAGTCCTTTTGTCACTGGAAATCTAAGCTTAGAATTCTGGGAGTTGTGGTCCAAAACATCAAGAGGGCCAAAGTTTGGACATGCCTGTCCTAAAGAATTTCACACTTATTCTCTGGTACAGGAGACTTGGGTTCCGTTTGTGTCCGGCTCTTCAGGGTTGGAAGATTCCCTGATGAAACGACATTCCTACTGCCCCCCTCCCTTGTGTTTCCCCTTGGAGTCCAACAGCTTCCTCCTTCTTTCCCGAAACAGGCAGCTTTTCCACAACAGCAACTTCAGCAGTAGCAACGGCAGCACAGAGGACCTGTTCCGAGACAGCATAGACTCGTGTGACAACGATATCACCGAAAAGGTGAGCAGGCCTGGTGCCACAGCCAAGACAAGCTTGAAGAGTCTGCTTGGACTCTCCGAGATGTCTGGGGGTGGATGGGAGTGCGAGGCTGTCCTGGCCCGGATGTAAGCCGAGTGTGATGTGACAGACAGGTGGGTGCTGCCTGGGCCATATTGTCTGGACAATGACAGGCTCTGTGGGTTTGGGACCATCTTTCTCCAACCCAGCCCCTCCCCGATGGGGCAAGCCACCATTTCCTTCCTTCGCAGCCAAGACAAACGTTGGCAAAGCTAGTCGGAGGGTGAGGAGAGCAATAGCTCCGTCCTGGTTGTGGAAGGGTGTGTTCTGTTAGTAAGAAGGTATGGCCTATTTCCTGTTTTTCTCGCCTTCCCAAGGAAGGCAAGAAGCTCACCTCCTTTCCCCACCCCCTTCTTTTGGCTAGGTGACTTACTTGGAGAAAAAAGTGACAGAGCTGGAAAACGATAGCTTGACAAACGGTGACCTGAAGAGCAAACTGAAACAGGAGAACACTCATCTTGTGCACAGGTAAGCCAGCATGCGGCCAGCCATTGCCTTGCTGTAGTCTCCAGAGCCAAAGCCTTAATGAGAAATCTGGGCGAGCGTAAGACTCAGCCAGTAAAAAATGAAGCTGTAATGTTATATTGAACCAGCTGCTGGTCTGCTTTGGAGACCTCCTCCCCTTTTCCCCTATAGAGGTATGTTGAACATTGGGTGGAGCTGTGATTTTGAGGGGCAGGCTGAAGGAAAGGGGTCTTCAAAATAAGTTTCTTTGGCAGGAGGCTGAGTCCACTCAAATGATCCACTGCTCTCTACTAATTAGGGACCAAGGTCTCCTCAGGGGTGGGGTGTCTAACCGTGAGGTCCATGATCCCAAACTCACCCAGATAGAGAGAGGGATTGGACTGGCGTAGCTTAGGAGAGGTCAGAAAGTGCACGAGGTAGATAGCCGAGTTTTCCCTCGCCAAGTTGCCTGAGGCTTAACGTTTTAGATCACTTTGCCACTCTCTCCTCTCCCAGCCGGCCAGTGGGGGATGAGCATTGAGAGGAGAAGAGGAACAAGCAGGCGGAACTTGCCATTTCTGCAGTGTTGACAAGGACTCAAGAATATGGAGGCTTGGAGCAGTGTCTGCTTTGGGGCTCAACCTGCCTAACTTGTCATGTCCTGGGCAGATGTAATAATAAAAATACATTGTTACCGCCAAGCATGTGGTGGGAAATAGGGAAGAGATTTGATTGGGGGAATGAGAAATAAAACAGTTAGGTGAGAAAGTCTGATCTGGACAACCATCATCTCTGGAGTGATACTGCCCAGCCAGGCAGAGCAACACACTTAGGACTAGGGTGTGCAATCTCCCCATCTCACTGGTTGTTGCCGTGTTTTATTCAGTGTATTGGTTTAATTTCTACCCCACCTTTCCTCCAGTGCACTCATTGTCACAAATATGGCCGTCTTCTGCCCTGTTTTTAGGAGCAGGTCAGGCTAAGGGTGGGGCAGTTGGTTGACAATCAACTAGTGAGCTTCACAGCTCAGCTAAGACTAGATCCTGGAGCTCTACCTAAGTCCTTGTCCAGCATTCTGAGCACTAACGCAGATTGCAGCAAGAACACAGCTGAAGCTAAACTGCAAGGACAGAGAGAGCAAGTGCTGAGGACAGAGATTCCAGCATTGACCCCAAATCAGGTTTTTTATTTCCCAAAGCTTGGATGAGTCACTTGTGGGGGTGTCAATTCCCAGAATTGTCCACACTGGCCCTGTTGGCTGGAGAAGGGTGAACAAAAGACAATTGCTTTTTGCTGGGAGGACATGAGCAGAATGTGAGTGGAGTTATCAACCACTTGAGGATGGATGAATGGGGTCGGAGGAGGGAGGGTTTCACAACAGGCAGGTTCACAACAGTCCAGCCTCTTGCTCCAGGTTTGCTGGTTTAGCAATGTCAGCAGTGGCTTCTTATCTTTAAAAATTACAGTCAAGGGAGTTTCTTGTATACTCAGCAAGTAGAGGCAGTGCCTCTGAGAACACACTAGAAACAGCCATTTAATCATGATATAAAAACTATTTGGGATGCCCCCATCTAATTGCTGGTGCACAAGTTGAACATGCTGTTTCTGTCTTTGTCTGCTGAATGGTTGCCTAAACAAGTGAAATGCTTTTGCTAGGGTTCATGAATTGGAAGAACTCTTGAAAGACCAAGAGACCTCAGCTCAACAGAATCTGGAAGAAGAGATAAAGAGGCACAGAGAAGCGTACAGCAAGTATGAAAAAGAGAAGACAACAGAAATCGAACTACTGAACACAAGGTACCGTAGACCACTGTGCCGTGGTTGTCTCAATAAATGGCTTCGCCAGATGCAAAAAGCAATCCAGATAGCTAGAGAACATCCTTGGACATTCGGTGCATCACCCAAAGCTCTGATGAAGCTTCTGCTTGTAGTCAGTTAGTGACATTTATTTATTTATTTATTTATTTATTTATTTATTTATTTATTTATTTATTTATTTTAGACTATTTTTACCCCACCTTTCTCCTTGGAAAAGGTCCCAAGGTGGCTTACAGTAATGAGCATAATATACAGTCCAGCACAATAAAGACATGTTCAAGTATTTAAGAACAAGGAATTGAGGGACATCTTACAGCATTAATAGACAACATTTCATTAAAGCAACACAGTTATAAGTAGTCATAAACACAAAGTCTATGTGAACCCATAGACTCATATAAAATACACATTGTGGTCCACCATTCAGGCAAAGCTTGCCCGAAGAGATAGGTATTTGCCTGTTTCCAGAAGGACAACAGAGATGAGGCAGTCCTGGCCTCTAGTGGGAGGGAGTTCCAGAGTCTGGGTGCAGCAGTCGAGAAGGCCCTTTCATGGGTTCTCACGAGATGTACTTGTGAGGGTGGTGGGATGGAGAGAATGGCCTTAACACTCATTGACTCAATAAGATCAGCCACACGTAAGCGTGACCTGGCCCTTAATCTAGCTGCAGATGTGTATGGAAAAGGGTGGCTTTCCATTCAGATTTCAGTTTCAAGACTCCATAGAGCAACAGAAGGAAGGTTGTACTTCTTTTCATCTCCTTGAAGAACTCTCCTCTATCAGTAACTAGCTGAATGTAATCTTTGCTGCTGCTACTGGTCCCATGTTTTGTTTAATTTGAAATGTGGCCAGTGCTCCAAGCACAAGGTGATGGTATACAAAAGTGGTGGTGAAGTATCAACATCTTGGTGTGTTGAGCAGTAAGTGGCAATTCAAAACACATGGGGGAGAGGGATGGTGGGAAAACTGGATGCTTCCATGCCCATGAATTCTGCAATGCAAAAGTTACAGACAATCAAATACTCTAATTCAGGCCATTTCACTTCCCACTCGAATGTTCAGGTAAAGACCCAGGAAGCACCCTTTTGTCCAGAGAGATCCACCTTGCACATGAGTAAACCAGAAGGTTTTGCAACTTTTCCTTGGCTCTGTCTTTACATGTGTTATAATCGAATCATGTGGATAAAAGAATATTTGACCCAAATACTACATAAACTCAGCCTAACTGAGACCCTATTCTGTGTGTAGGTGACCGAAAGCACCATGGTCTTGGTTGCTTCTGGTGGAAACACCTGGACTTCTTATTTAATTCTTGTACGGAATAACAATCCAGTCATTTCCAGCTCAAAAAGACAGATCACACTCAAGAGCACACACACTATCTGAAAACAAACTTTTCTAGGAATATGGATTGCTTTCTTATTTGTTTATTTATTTTTATATACCACACTGATTTTCCAGAATGGAACTCTGGGCAGTTTACAAAAGAACAACATGTATACACTTAAAACACAACAAGTTCAAATCAAATAATAAACAACAAGAAAAAGAAAGAAAAGGACAAAGAAAAAGAACAAGAACCCAGCAAGAGGCAAAAAACAAATAATAAAAAGAACAACATTCTATTCCCATTCCATCCCCACAAGCAATACATATAGAGAGAACTTGTCAAAAAACAGTTGTGACAATTGCTTTTTTAAAAGGTGAGTAGTTAACTGAGAAAAAATTAGTCAGGTTCTGGGAATTTTTTTTATTGCTTAGTGTCTCTTTTGGAATGGTTGTGAGCACAAGAAGGGATCCTGCCAACCATCCTGCTGACATTGGTGCTGTCAACATTCAGTCTGGCTTTGGCATATAGAATTGGGCATCCTTCTTTTGCTGTTTTGAATTATACGCACAGAAGTAATATTGCACAATCATCAACAGGAGGGTTTTTAATGGATTGAATATGCTATGGGCAACATTCAAAATGCACTCTTATGTGTTGTTCTTCACCTCCAGGGTTCATCAGCTTGAAGAGGAAAACTGTGAACTCACAACCACTGTGTTACGACTAAAATCACAAACGGAGAAGCTGGATGAGGTAACTTTAACTCTTTATCTTGTCACAGAACCCAATCTCCTTGAAACTGTTCATACTAGCAGCTGATCCAAAATAACATCTGAGTGCAGTAAGCTTCAGATTGACCAGAGATGTGCAGATCATGTGGTAAATGCCATTGATGCAACACGAGTGCAATCAAAAGACGACAGGTACAGTACAAAAATGTGAGCTTTGGCCACCCCTGTTGGTACCAAAGAATAAGAATAATAACCAAGGCACTGTCACTGAACTACTGAGGGCTTTTATTAAATGTGTCTCTCTTGCTTCCTTTAAGTATTGGGGTTTAAAATCATGATTACCAGCAATCTGCCTGATGCCATTTCTCTTTTGGGCATGAGAGTAGGAGTGTGGCCACAGTGCTTGAACCTCCGGGAAATGGTGATAGTGGAGAAATCAGCACATTAGGGGACATCTTGACAAAGTAGTCATTCTGTCACAGTCGAATTGTAGGAATGGCCCACCAGATGTTGCTGATTGCGGCTCCTGTCCATTTCCACCAGCATAACCACAGGTGAGGGATGATGGAATTTGCAGTCCAGCTAGATCTAGAGGGCTCATACCAATTTCAGAGGATCCATCACTCCCTTTTGCCTAGCAGTGATCCTGCTAGTTTGTGTTAACTACCTTTACTGCAGCACCTGGGCTGGCTCCTCAAAATACTGGATCATGGATGCTGAGGGTTCTGCTTCAGAGCATCACTCAAAACGTGACAGGAGAGGAAGCGCTATGTGTGTTGTTGTTTTTTAGAGAACAAGGAGTGTGTCCTTTTTTCAGAGGGCACAGCCTCCTTAGGGGTCCTGTGGGATTCATCTGGAATTATTTGTAAGTTACAGGAATAGAACTGATTGGCTCGGCTCAGATGCAGACCTGCTTTTAGATGGCACGATGGCCTAGCACTGGTTGCAGAAAACAAGGTGTGTGGAGTCACAGAGGAGTAAAATTTGTCCATATGTTTTCAACAAAATCCCAAGTTGTACACGTCAGAAACTCACCAGCTTGCAGATGATCTCAACTTCCTGAATCTTGGGGCGGCACTTCAGACCCCTAACTCTAGTACCCATCACTGCTCTACTGAAGTTGCCAGTGCTTCCTTCCTGCACCAGAGAGCCCCGTGGAGGAGAGCATCCCATGGGGCTTCTAGAACCAGTTGCCCTACAGTGTTGGGAATGGTGAGGCTGCAAAAGAGGGGTGAAAACCTGGCCACTATTTGTATATGGTCCTCACTTCAAGCACAGGTGGCCCACAAGTATCCTCCAGGCCTTTACTGAGGACCATCAATCCTGTTCCATTTTCTTCTGGCAACCAATGCGGAAATAGCAGTTTGCCTTTAAAGTGGGTCAAAGGCACAACTGTGGTATTTAGCACCCCCCCCCCAAAAAAACCATAACTTTTTAAAAAGGAATATCTGTCACCTTATGGGACTTTCAAAAAAATTACTTACTTACTTACTTACTTACTTACTTACTTACTTACTTACTTACTTACTTACTTACTTACTTACTTACTTACTTACTTACTTACTGCCCCCTTAGTACAAACTACTGGGGTGCTTTACCAAAGGGTCATAAAATACAATGTTAAAAAGATACAGCAGCATCTGTGGTTCCCAGAGCTTGCAAGGGACAAAAGGTGGATACACTGCAGTTGCTCATTCTGACTGGAAACCATTCTTGCTGGAGGGCTTTGTGGTTTGATTTAGAATGAATGAAACTAGTGTATTTTATTTGTCGCATTCAGATCCTGCCTTCCCTTCTTTTAACTCAACATGGGATCCATCTGGTATGCATTCCGCTGCCGCCCCCAGCCCCCCAGGAGCAGCAAGCCATCACTTAGTGACATAAACACAGAACTGCAGAAGTTTCATCAAGAGTTGTTAGTTCACCCTTCTCTGCTTCTGGGGATGCCCTGGGACTCTGCAACTTGCCCAAGGTTACACGGGCTGGCTCTTCTCCCAGCAGGAGACACAGTGCAGAATCGAACTCCCAATCTCTGGATCCTCAGTCATGCACTAGCCAGCTCTCAGAACAGCATATGTTTCCTATATCGCTATTTAACTCTTCGAGTTGGACATCCGACTTGCGCAGCTGTCCCAACAGTTTTTCATTGACTAGGCTCACAAATAATAGAGTGTCTAGATATCTCTTAAGAACAGATAATGGCCATATAATAGCTCTGTAGCAGGGAGCAGAGTAGGTGGTGTGGCTGTTTCTGTTGCAGGGGAGGTTGAAGAAGGGTGATTCCTGTCGAATGCCCTGAATCAGTGTCTTAGCTGTTTCAATAGGAGTGCTCTGTGTTTCACAGAGTTGGACGTCTATCGCACAAACAGCACTGTGTTGGTATAGCCCCTATTGTCTCAAAAAACAACAACAACCCCACCCATTATTTATTGGGAGGAAATAAATGCTGAGGTCTAATCTAGCCATAGTGGCATTAAGGGCTCCGTCTTCTTGATTGGCTTTTCACCCACTCACTGCATATTACAAGGGCAACTGCTCTAGGTAACAGATCACATTTGCAATTGGAAATTGTGTGAAACCAGGCGAGGATGGGCAGAATCCAGTCTCTTGTGGGATCTACTGCCTGCTTTTTGCTAGAGCACCAAAAGCCATCAATTGGAGCCACTTGTAAAGTAGTGCCCTGGGAGAGAAGATGGAGGGAGGGTGTGTCATCCTTTTGTTCTCTCATTTGCTCCTGAGCCTCACCTGTCCCACCCAACAACCTCTACTAGTTGCAAGTGGTGGGGAATTTCTGGTTAAACTGTTGGGAGTTGACTGAAACTACGGTGTGCCCATACCCGTGAACAGGCAGGTGAGAGAATAGAAATCTCATATCTGAATGTCTGGCAGAATCTTATGGCAGGGCCCTGTCTGGAGTGGTCCTCTTCAAAATGGAGGCCGGGGGGGGGCATCCTGTTGGGTCCTATCCAACCAGGCACACTTCCCTCTTTGGGTCAGGAACAATACCTTTCCAGGCACCAGAAGAGCCTCCTTTTTCTGAGCATAGAGGCAGCCGATGAGAAGTTACAGATCACTTGCAATTTCCTTTTTTTCTCTTCCCTCAGGAGAGGCAGCGGATGTCGGACAGATTGGAAGACACCAGTCTGCGGCTCAAGGATGAAATGGACTTGTACAAAAGAATGATGGACAAGCTGAGGCAGAACAGAATGGAATTTAACAAGGAGAGGGAGGCTACTCAGGAGGTGAGCCATCTTGATCCACAAAGTCATTGGTCTGGAATAATGACGCTCACAGCTCAGGGCTGGTATTTGTATCTTCTCAGGACAGGAAGGATTTGCAAAATTAGAAACTAGCTTTGAAATGCACGTATTACCAAACTGCAGATGTGAGCAACATGCAGCCCTCCAAATGTTGTTGGATGGTGGCTACCAATGACTTCTCACTACTAGGAATGCTGGCTGAGGATGATGGTCATTGTAATTTGCTACCTCTGGAGGTCTCCAGGTTGGACAAGGCTGCTTTCAGACATCTTGTCTGCTCACATGAAGCGTCTAGAAAGGAACAGAATTCCTGATAAGCCTTAATCCACACACCTATTCCTACCCACCCACCCTTCTCGCCCATGGATTCCTCAACAAGAGGTAGGAAGGGAGACTCATTTCCCTTTGAGTCGGGAGATCTGGAAGAGACTGTGCACAAATCTACACATAGTTCTTTCTGACGCCCTGGTGCTTAGTCCTTCTAGACACAGTTTTCTTCCTTGAATTACCAGTTGATCTCATGCCCCAGATTCGGATGTGCAAATTAACGGTCTCTTCCTTTCTCCCCTGTTTTGTTGGCCGGCAGCTGATTGAGGACTTGCGGAAGGAGCTAGAACACCTCCAGTTGTACAAGCTTGAGTGTGAGCGCCCTGGCCGAGGGAGAAGTTCGTCCTCCAGCCTGAGCGAATTCAGTGCGAAGGCGAGAGAAGTGGAAATGGAGCACGAAATTAAGCGACTAAAGCAGGTGAGGTATCACTGGGGACCGGGGTGAGAGGGAGCAAGAAGGGAGCGCCTTGATGCCCATTTCAGAAACGGGTTGATTTTTGATTGTCACAGATACTCCAGTGGACTCAGAAATCACATCCTTTTTGGCCTGAGAGACCTGTGGACAGCATTCTTGTGGGAACTATATCTTTGAGATGCAGCATTCATTGGGGCATAACTGAGAACTCTGAAAACTGTCTTGTTTGTTGTGAGCTTCTGGGGATTGTTATGAATGTTAACATGCCTGGGGCCTCTTGTTTGCTGGCAGGGAAATCTCACCAGGACCCCAAGAGGTTGTCCAGCGTAGTCTTGTTTGGGATGTGTTTCTCACACAATGCGTGGGATTGCTGCTTTGAGTCTCGCTATCAACTCTGGACCCCCAGGCACTAGGGGGCTCCAGAGGATCTCGTGGCAGCTGGGCCTCCCAAGTGCATTCATCCTTCATGCACATTTTGTTTGAGGACCTGGCTGTGCAGCTCAAGATGGTGGGGTGTGGAGGTGTGATAGAGGCATGCAAAGCTCCAGTTAGTGGTTGGAAACTTACAGACATGATAAAATGATGACTGGGGGTGAAGGCAAAATAAAATCTTTTCTCTCATTCCAGCCAACAAGTTGGTTGTGTCTATCCTAGGCATTTGATCTGACTAATCTTAGTAGCAGCCCTAGCCATCTCTCGTCAACTTCAAGGCATAAAGCTCCTGTTTCCAAATTCTCTCATTGGAATTTGGGTGAAATTCCAACCAGAGTCTCCGATGTGTTATCTTTCCCTCTCCCTGGCGCTGGCCAATCAGGAGCTCTGCAAGGACATGCATCACCCCATCTCCCTGTCTGATTGGCCATGCCAGGGAGAGGGAAAGATGATGCATCGGAGGCTGCTTCCTGGTTGGAATTTCACCCAGTGCAAACAACAGCAATGTAAGTCAGTGGTTGATTTTCCGGAGGGTGGGACTGGGTTCCAAAAGCCAGCTGTGCTGGTGTGTTTCGTTTCAGAACCAGTCCGGTTCCGAAACGAAAAACCCATCTCTAGTATTTTTCTCTAACCCAGTGTTTTTCAATCTTCCTAATGCCGGTGCCCTTTAATACAGTTCCTCATGTTGTGGCGACCCCTTGCCCTGCTTGGAAGAGGCCACAAGCCCCCTTCAGCAGGCTGCCACAGGTGCCATAGAGAACTTCCCTCTACAGGCACCCTCAGCCAATCACAGCCTCCGGTGCCATTGACTGACATCCCTTCCAACCTATCAAGCTGTAACTCACTCTTTCCCTGCCTTCCAGGTTGGGAACCACTGCTCTAATCCCTCCCTAGACAACCATTAGCAACGATTGCTTGGGATAAGCAAAGGGATGGCAGGAGAGGCTCTCCCAAGAGCCAGTGTCATCAGCTTTGGTTAAGGAGACTTGAATTTTTTCTGTCTCTTCAGAAAGAGGGTCAGCAGCAGCAGCAGCGGGATGTCAGCTGCAGGCCTTCTTGAACCTGGGAAGGAAAGCCCAGTTCTGAAAAAGGCACTGTGTTGCTTGATGACTTCATACTCACCATTAGCTGAATGTCAGGCTGGCCATCGTATGACATAAGGAAGGGACATCATCATCATCATCATCATTTGGAAGTCCTTTTAGCATGCTATCAGAACTGATTGTGCTGAACTCACTGTGAAGTTTACTCTTTTCCTCGTCTTCTTCTTCTTCTTTTCCTGACAGGAGAACCAGAAGCTTCGTGACCAGAACGATGACCTTAATGGGCAGATTCTTAGTCTGAGCCTCTACGAAGCCAAGAACCTTTTTGCAACCCAGACAAAAGCCCAGTCTTTGGCAGCCGAAATCGATACTGCCTCCAGAGATGAGGTAACGCGCTTAACGGCAGGCTCTTGAAACTAATTAAATGAGAGCCCTGGCAAGATGTTTCTCTGTGGCTGGGCTCCAAAATCATAACCGGACAAGTAATGATAGGCTCTAGTGGAATCTTGAAACCCACTTTAAACGCTGCCAAGGTAGCTTGGGGTGGGTGGGGGGAATTTGTATTTTAGCATTGCTTTTGGTCTAATCAACTTCTGGAGCAAGCTTGTGCGGTCTCTCCTACTCCCAAGAGGAATGGCTAAAATTCTAGTGACATTTAAGTTTCTTAGTTATCCAGCCCTGGACTCAGGAGTTCTGAAAATTTTGTTTCTGCTGCTTTGCCCTCTCTCTGGCAAACTGCCTCCACCTCATATACGTAAGACAAACACACTCTGCTCATGGACACTCACTTAATTCCTTCCTTCCTTCCTACTCACAGTCATTATTCGTGAAACACATTGTCTGTCTACGCTTTGACCACTTCTGCTTATATATCACCCCATAGTGCTAAAGCGCGCTTTGCATGATTTACAAATTACAGTATTTCCCCATGTATAAGACTATATTTTTGTCTAAAACTGTTAGACTAAAAATTGAGGGTCGTCTTATACATAGAAGTAAGCCGAGGAGAGAACGGTGCAGTTGTGAAACTGTATTTTTGGGCTGGAAATGTGTGGGGCATTTTAAAGATTGAAAATACAGTAATTACCTAAGCAATACATTGTCACACGCACATGCACGCGCGCGCACACACACACACGCACACACACACTCATTTTACCAGTCTTGGAAGCATAGAAGCCTGCATGAACCTTGAGCAGGCTGCCTGGGATTGAGCCCCAGGTTGTGAGCTGAGTGTGGCTGCTGTACAGCAGTTTAACCACTGTGCCACAAGGCTAAATAGAGTAGCTTTCTAGTTTTACCAGTTTGGAGAAGACTGTACTCATGTTGGTGTCCTGACATGAGTCAGGGACTCCACCCCCCACCCCACCCCCACTTTATTTTGCTTTCAAAGCATATTTCTGCGCCCATTCCATTTTGGGGAAATGTGTGTATTAAGTAAAACTGACTACACAAAGATATAGCTATTGCTGCATATACACAAATTGATGAAACAGAGACACATGAGGTGGAAAAATTTATATATTTTTGTGCTTACTGAAAAAAATAATTTGTGATACAATGAAACAAACTAAAATTTGGAAAACTAAGGGAAATCAACACTGATGGTTGATCAATCCATACTGTCAAATAAGGGTTTTCCCCAACCTCTTTCTCTTGAAATTCGAAATTTTCTGGCCTAGCCACATGAATTCAATTTGCACACTCGGGATCTTTATGAGTTGACAAATACCACACAATCCAGTATTATTTCTAAGATGACTAGCAATCAGTAGGCACTAACTGGTCCAGTAGAAATTGGCCAGTGGGTCCCCAATGGATCATTAAAGCATCTAGGCTTATTCACTGAAATAAAGAGTAGCCGTATTCAGAGGTGTTTATTTAAGGCTCTCTCTCATAGAACATTTAAGTATTTGTTATGCAAATAAATTCAAGGCAGTTTTTCATTTGAAATATGTCTGTGAAGATTCTTAGTCACCCAGGTGAGTTTATCTGGAAGTTGAGTCATGGCAATGGGAATTCTTTTCTTGTGAGATCAATACATTTCGCTACACATCCAGGCTGCTTTGTCAGTCTGAGGAAAGTTAGTGGAGAGTCCTCCAATTTAGAGTTCACCTTGATGTCACATCACTCTGGTCTGAATAGGCTCATTAGGTGGAAAGAGGCCATTTCACAGAAAACAAGTTCAGCTGCCATGACTCAACTTCCAGATTTTTAATTTGAAGAACACTCTAAAAGCTGAGATGGCGAGGGAGGGGGGAACGACACTTTTTCAGATACAGCACATTTATTTATTTATTTATTTATATAGCTTGTATGCCGCCCACTACCCAAAGGTCTCTGGGCGGCTCACAATCAAAATAGACAATTAAAACATCAAAATTACACCATATTCAAGTGAGAATATGATTTAATATTTAGGAAGATATGGTAGAGCAGCTTTGGCATGGTTACGGGAAACAAAAGCAGAAGATTCAAGTGACTGCTAAAGCTTATGGACATCCACAGCCTCTTAAGGTAAAATGTAGTAGAAGCTAGAGGAATCAGTTTTATAACAAATAAGTAGCTTGGTTTCCAATTATTTATAAGCAGGACAAGATCTTTTCTTCAACTCGCTGCATTTTTCAGACTCCTCTTTATTAATGCACAAAATCCAGTTAGTTATGCTGGCAAGACTAATAAAGGCAGGGTAACTCTGGCAAAGCGAACCGCCTCAAGTTTAAAAAAAAATTCAACAAAAATAAAACTTATCTGTTGAACATCTGAGTCTCATATCTCAACACGTGATAGGTAATGTCTTCAGTGATTTCCTAACATGAGCCACTTCACCTCCCAAAGTTATGCCATTTATGCTCCACCAAGGTTAAATCCTAATAGGATTTGACCTACTGTATTAAATATCTATCTCCGTGTTTTGTCAGTGGCATTCATGGGGGCATGTTAAGTTAGGGTTCCAAACTAGCTGCCTCCTCAAAGCACCAAGTTGCTTAACGTGTCTGCCTCGTGCCCCTTAATACCAGCCCCTGGGCACGAGGTCCAAGGGTGTCCGCTTTCTACACTTGCTATAGCTGTGAATCAAGCCTTGGAACCTCCTGGGGCATTCCTTTTCCCTCTCTCCTGGATCCTTTATTGCATAGCAATGCTGGCAAGGATATTCTGGAATCTGAAATTAAAATAAATAACCCCCAAACTATTTCCTCCCATTTATTTATTTTATTTTACTTTTTTTGCAACATAGCTCTGCTTGGCTTCTGTTTGCATCCCCTCACCTGTCATTGCAGCTCTGACCTCAAACTATCAAGGCTGCTGTAGTTAGTCAAGGACTGCTAATGACTGCAGCAACCCATCCAGTTTTAACTTGCTCTTACCCTAACTCTGGCCAAATTTCTGATTTTTTCAAAATAGTGTCAGACTTCTTTCCTGATCATCCTGGAGCCACGTGTACTATTTGGTTAGAGGGAGAAAGCTCCTCTTCAGTGTGTTCCCACCTTTATGAAGTTTATAAAAATTATGCAATTATCCCTAATTATGTGCTCCTATAGCTGGATGTGCACACACACAAACACACACACACACACACACAGAGCGCACATTGCCCCTCCCTTTCCATCCATGGGCCTTCCTCCCTTTCGCTTGGGCCACCAAAGTTACCGTACTTCATAGCATGTTTGCTTGCAGTTCCTGTTTCCCTGAAAATAAGACCTACCCCAAAAAATAAGCCCTAGTGTATTTTCTTGGGGAAAAATAAATATAAGACAGTGTCTTATTTTCAGGGAAACATGGTACCTTCTATCTATAAAACTCTGGAAAGAATTGCCAGAAATCAGAATTGACTTGACTGCACACTATTTTTTTCTCATAGGGGTGTATTACACTATGTCAAAAAGTCTTAACAATGTTCTGTCGCATCCTAGTGAAACAAAACCCAAGACTGATTCATGCAGAAGCAGGACCCACATCCTTTTGTTTTCTACCATGAGGGAACATTTGATAGCCATTTCTTTGGAAAACGATAAGCCCCTACACAGACTTTGTAATGATGAGATGAGCAATCTTCTCAGGCTCCCCCTGGCAACGGATAGTCCAAGCTCTATCCTCACCCTCCTCTGGTGCTTCCCTCCCTTGGTCCCCCAGATGTTCTTGGACTGCAGCTCCCAGAAATCAGGATAAGCACAGCTTGGGGTTAAGGCTTCTGAGAGTTTTAGTCCAAGAACATCTGGGCTCCCAAGGTTGGGAACCATTGCCCCACTGAAAGAGCGACATCTTCTGTCTCCCCATCTCTCTCTCTCTCTCTCTCTCTCTCTCTCTCTCTCTCTCTCTCTTTCCCCTGAGGTATCTCCAGGATTATGAGAGAGAGAGAGAGAGAGAGAGAGAGAGAGAGAGAGAGAGGAATACATATTTCACATTCTTCTCTAGAGTCCTGCCAACCACTGCTGGTGACAGGGCTCGCTGTAGGTGGGGACTGTTGGATGCAGTCACAGCATCAGACTCATTGCCGCCACCACTGCTTCTCTTCAGCCACCAGAGCAGGTGGTGCGTACTGTGAAGCAAGCACTGAATTCCCCCAAATCTGTTGATTTGTATCTCTTAGGATCGTTGACCTTTGGTTCGGTTGACTAGCCTTCTGGGCAATTCAAAACCCACCATATCTGGGAACCTAGGCTTTAGCAAGAGGTTTTGTTTTTGTTTTCAGAAGAGTGAGCCTGATTCCTTTCTTGCCTTGCCTGAAGAAATGGCTTGAGCAATAGGCAGGAACAGGGAGAATCACCGCTCCTTCCTCTTCCTCGAACATTCGTCATCCATCACAAACTGATGGCCAAAGGGCATTAGACTGCAGGACAGTTTGGTGTGGCTTCCTCACTTCACAACAGGTGTTTAACCTGAGTCCTTCTCTTTCTTGTTCCAGCTGATGGAAGCTCTAAAAGAACAGGAAGAGATCAATTACAGATTGCGCCAGTACATGGACAAGATCATCCTTGCCATTCTAGACCACAACCCATCCATCTTGGAGATAAAAAACTGAAGGTCTGGGTCTGGAAGGGAAAACAGAGACTTTTACCATCGAAGACACCATTGGATCCACATCCTACAATGCGACTGTAAATGAACCTATAAATATATATATGGGGTGGGGTGGGGAATGTATGTGGACACACAGACTTTGTTTATATGAGGTCTGGTACACTTCTATCTGTGAATCATAATTTGGCTTGGTGAGTTTTTCGCACACTTTCACCACACTTGGAGGTGGGAGGAGGGGAAAGAAAGACTCTTGCAGGATTGTAAAGAAATAACGATGTAATTGGATTTGCACTGTTTTAGATACTGGACAAAAATGACACTACCTCTAGATGAAAGGATAAAAGGCAATGGGAACACATCTAGTGCCAATTCTCTCCCTTCCCTACAAATGATGCTGAGTTTCATTGTCTTAGCCACAGGTCTTTCCTCATCTTCCCAGCATGCCCAGGTTTCCTTCGCTGGTGCTGACTATGTTGTGGTTTGTTTGTTTGTTTTAATTTAATTTTCTTGGTGCTGAGCTCCTGAAGTGCCCAGAAGATCAGCACTGTCTTGCTTGTTCATGAAAAATGATGTTACAGTGCAAAAGGGAAAAGAAGATTCTATAAAATTGTTAAGTTTCTTAAAAAAACAAACCTCTTTTGAACAAAAAGAAATATCTAATATATGTTGCTGCAAAGCCTTTAAGATGAATGGCAGTTCATTGTATTACATAGCTCCTTTCCTAATGTTCTTCCAAATTTCAGTGTTGCAGAGGCATTTGTGACATATCTTTATGTCTCTCACCAGCCATAAAAGAGGTATCCTCCATTTGTTGGCTTCCAGGTAAGCCTTCCTCAATCTGGTGCATATGTTGTTGGTGGGATACTGGGAATGGACACCCCCAGAAGGTACCAGATTGAGGAGTGCTGAAATATATTCTGACGTGGGTACATGAAAATCACTGAACATCTGTTAAAATAACGTGGAATGCCCACAGAGGGTTCTTCATCCTGGATAGGTGTCACCTTGATGAGCAGAAATGAAAAGACTGCAGTTGGTTGGTTGGTTTGAAGATGTATTTATCTTAATAGTAGTATTATGTTGCATCTGGGTGCCCAAAAAGGTCCAAAGCTATGGGTTGATTTAAGAGAAGGCAGAAACCCTACTGTTGGTTGGCTATGGCAGAACCAAAAGCTTTTCGGAGGAAGAATGCAGTGTGCAGGAACACAGTCTTTTGCTCATTTTAAAACTGTTTCCTGAAACCTTAAAAAAACCCCACAATTTTGTTTATCCATGTCATTTATCCAGTTCAGTCGCTCAAAAGCTCTGTTTTGGCTGGTTGGGTATTTTTGGGTTGGTCACGAAAGCAGAGCATAGAGATGGGGGCACTATTAATTTGGGACGGGTTGCTCTGGAAAAACCAGAAGGGGGGCACACATTTATTTATATGTCTGGATGCATCCTTTTCTGCTCTTGATTTTTGCCGCCACCACTCCATTTGTTTGGGAAAGAGACTGGACAAAATTGCATAATTAGGGAGGGATGAATCATTTGGCTGTAAACAGACTCCCTTTGCATTTCCTAGGTTGAGTGGGAACATTTTGAATTTTTATGTTGATTCTTAAACCCCAAGGTAGTCTTTAAAAAAAAAATACCTGTGGAGGCCGTTTCTATAGAGAGTCAGTGTTGGCATTGATTGACAGGCCTCTTGAGACTGGGAGGGGTGGGGAGCCTTAAGCCCTGGCAGGCCAAGCCAGCCCTTCTAAGGCCCTCGGACAGCCACACCCTATTTCCCATGACGCCATTGTTTTGATGGATTTGCCAGCTTTTGTACGTTGCCCCTCCTATTCCGAACATTAGGAATGCTTCTTGTGAGATGTATTTATTGGTACTAAGACCTTGAAGAAGACAAAGTGCTGATATTTTCTGCCCTGCCTCTTTTGCTTCCAGCCCCTCCCATCGATGGGAAGCAGCCTCCGAGAGTTTCTCAGGAGCTGCTCCTTGGACTAAAAGAAGCTCTTACTTCCTTGGCCTTAAAGCAATCCCCCTCACCTTCCTCCGTAGCAACCAATGAATCTCCCCATCCTGGCCTGGTGGCCTTATTGGGGCTAAGACTTAATTCTGGGTGTATCCATAAAAACCCTGTGCCCCTGGTTGGAGGATTCTTTTAACCAGACACACTTTAACAAATCTTTGGTATCCAGCCAGGAAATATAGCCACCAATTGTCCTCTCTGGGAATGGGATTAAAATGCGAATTCAAGACACTTTAGGATGACTGGACAAAGCAGAATATCCACTGCAAAAAGGGAAATGGAAATGGTGAGTAGGGTTCGCCCCCCTCCCACTAAACAAAGCAAGTAAATTTATGAAAATAACTTTGTGTTTATATATATGAACATTTTAGCTCAAGTTTATGTTCTTTAATAGTCCCCTTCTGCCCAAATAAAAACCAAAGCGTGTGAGAAAGGAGAGGAATGGCATATGGGACATTCAGGGGAAGGAACATGGCTGAACCCATGGAATCCAGAACAGGCTTACTCCACGCTGCGATGTTTTGTTGCACGTTCCACTTGTAAGAAATCTTATTTCCAGCTATGCATGGTGAGAACACGTAGGTGGACAGGCCCGAAAGATGGGATTTCTGACACTATTAAAGAGCATATTAGTAAAACCAAGCCAGGATAGAACAGAAATTTGAAATTGAAGTCATGAGGACTAAAGAAATAATTGTCACATTTGCAACAAATTAAAAATAGCAGCAGCTCTATTAGATGCATATTTACTCTAAAAAGAAGTGAAATAGAAGCACGAATACCACAGTCTTGCACCTGGTCATCTCAGCTATTGCTGCTTAATCACATCACTATTGACATGTCTAACACTTGCATTTGACAGGCCTAACATTTAATCCATCATCTCACTTTCTTCTTGTTAGTCATACCACTATGGATTCATCCAATGCCTCCTCCCCCAGAATACCTGCATACACATTCGAGAGAGATGTAAAATCACACACATCTCCTAACTATCCCCCTTCTTCTTTCTCTTCCTCTCTGTCAGTCCCTTTGAAAGAACCCAAATTCCCTGATCTAAATCCAATCGCTAGTCCCTGCTAGAATAGGTTCGTTGAATCAGCTGCTGATGGGTAAGTCTAGTAGGGACTAGCAACTGGGTTTTGGATTCTTATTCAACATCCTCTGTTTTATTCTGTAAACTAAGAAACAAGTGTTTATGTTTTAAGTGTCACATTTTACGCTCTCCCAGGATCACCATTCAAGCCTGGGGGAGAGCCAATAGGTCAAGTACTATCTTTCTCTTCCCACTACATAGAAACTTCTCCTTGAGGGGCCTGCAGGGATGCCTATTCCCAGTAGGTGCTGTGATTTCATACATGGGATTGCTGAGTTCGCTGAACAAGGTTTAGGGCTTAAGGCAGGCTAAACTAGGATATTTTTGTGTTATGGTCGTGTTGCGATGTGCCATTCATAACTTAAAAGCTGAAAGAACTGGACATGTTGAAATTTGAGAATGGGAAGATGTTGACAGTTGAGAGAGAAGGAGACTGCTTGTTTGGGCTGGAAGCTAAAGGGAAAGAAACTGGAATAAAGGGAAAGAAGAAGGTCATGTTATACACACAAGTTCTGAGTTGGAGGAGAGTGAAGCAGTGTCTAAGAGATGTCAGGAATGTTGCATTACTGGAAGTACTGGAGATCATGTGGATAAGAAAGTGTTGGAGGCTGGCTTAGGTCAGAGTTGCCTTCCTCAATTCATCACCCACCCCAGTGTCCTGAACTAGAAATCCCATCATCATGGGTGTGATGTTCTGCTTCTGCTAATTTATGGGAGTGGCACTCAACAGACCTGGAAAGCACTGGCTTGGGAAAGGCTTTATGGCAACGTGGGCTATGATGCCTGCTTGGGGTTCACAACTGAGACATTGGTAAGGGAACATTTGAGATAGGGTTTTAAGAGCCATGCACCAATACACTCATCTTTGTTTCTGGATGTTGATTTGGTGATGTTGCAGAGGAATTTGAGGAGTCATTTCCAGTGGCTAATCTACTTCGCTGTTGTTTGGACTGCCTCTGCCTTGTTGTCTTAGCACTGCTGGGTTTTTTTAAAAAAATGGCCTGGGGGCATTCCTGGCTTGCCTGCTTATCAAGGCAGCTTTTAAGTTCCTAAAAGCTGCATATTTGTCCCTGGACTGCTGGTTTCTCAAAAAACCATGACTTCCAAATGGTGGGCGTGAGCCAGCAATCATTGGAAGCCTTGTTGAGAGATTGTGAAAGGAACATTATGTGCCATATAATGTAACGAGAGTGAATAAAAACAGCCAAACTATCCGCATTTGGTGGGTGGACTTGCTGAAAAAGTTTGAGTCTTGCTTATCTGTGTACATATGAATCAAGGCTGAAGGAGCTGGGTTAGTTCAGCTTCAGGAAGTGAAGGCTGAGAGTTAGATTAATACCATGAGATTGCAAACCTATAGTCGCTTAACTGACCGAAAACCAACACTTCTAAGTAAGTTGTAGGACTGCAGCATATTTCATGTCCACAAAGGGAATCCCATCTCCAGCATGCAGGACAAGAAAATAAAACTGGGCTGAAAATTCTACCAAAAATCTCATGTTTGTAGAACTTTTTAACTGTAAGACATGGACACTGAAATCCGGTAGTGCAAACAACAACATACAAACGGCATTGACTTTTTTTTGCTATTTTTAAATATATATATTTTAAAAGGAAAACTGCTAAAAGTGAAGAAATCTCTACAGTATAGGCATTGTCTCCTGGATGCCGAGTCACACAATCTCCATAGTCAACAGATAACATCTATAGAGATTATAGCAACTTCCAGATTTTACTGTTTGCTTAATTACACAACAGGATTTCAGCCTGATATGTCTTACACTACACAACTAACTCCGTAGCTCTGCAGAATCCTGGGTCTTGCCATTGGGTGCTTAGAATTCTCTGATGTCCCTGAACTACCCCAAAGAATTCTAGGGACCCCAGCAGATGCCAGATGCCAGAATTCAATAGGATGGAGCTGTGGTGCTTAAAGTGGTATCGGTTTGCTGTCAGCTGGGTGCCATAGGTGCATTCAGAAAGATATCCTCGAGGGAGTCGTGGAATCTCCGCCCCTGGAAGCTTTTTAAGGCATTCTGGAGAAAGCAATTGTGTTGGGTAGATTCAATCCATGAAGGAAGATGAGTTCGAGAACGTTTTCTGGCTCTGTTCCAGCCATTCGCCAGTCAGCCCATTGTGGGAGCATAAAGTGTTTGTGTATTTCATTTACCAAGGTGCCTTAGGTGGGATTTTTGCTACTGGTTGAAGGTTGACCCATCCAATCCCACCTGTCTGCATTTTTCTCTGATTTTGTGACTCAGGTTGAACTGTCCTGAACGGTAAAGACTCACGCAAACAGATTGTGAAAGTGGCCTTCTAACATCACAGGCTTGCAGGAGAGGGGTTTGTGTGGGTTTGCAATTCCTTCCCTCCAGGTGATTAGAATGAAAACACGACAAGGTGACAAGTTTCTGCCCTAGAATCTCACACAGTTCCTTTTCTCCAACACGTTGCATTAACTGCTCAATGCAGCATAATGGGCAAAGGGTACCCAGCTCCGTGTCCCTCCAAACTGGCCAGTGTGCAGAGCAATCCTTAAAATCAGTCTATAGCGAGACTCTCAGTATATCTAACCCACCAACTAATATTAAATGGTCAGGTACAGTTGATGGCTTGACTTTTTTTTCTGGTCCTGCTCTTATTTTTTAAAAAATGAAAGAGGCAAGCGGGAGAAAATGAGAACTCGCCAATCAATCCCTTCTTGCGCACAAAGAGGCCTTCTCGATCCAGGATTACTTACAGTTTCTACAAAATGCCACACTGAATGGTTCAGGTAGTAATGGACTAGAGACAGACAGCCAAATCAAGTTGTCTTTTTGTGGTGGGGGGAGGCATGATCTGCTGGGTTCATGTGTTAATTGAATCTCGTTATGCTTAAACACTACCTTTGTGTGAAACTATTTCTCAAACTCATTGCAGGGGGTGTGGGGTGTTTTTTTGTGTCTGTCTGTCTGTCTTCCATTGTTTTTATTTTTAGTTTTTTAATGTCTTCCTTGTGGTTCCAAACATTACTCACCTTACGCTAGGAAACCCATAAGCTGTGAACTGGAAAGAAGAGCTACATCTGTAAATAGTGAAAACTGTCATGGGCATTTTAACAGTTTGAAGCCAGGTGGGTGTCTGCTCAGATTTAAGATGGGTTAACCACAGGCCTAATGTCTTGCTGTTAGCTTTATATGGAGGTTTTGCAACTTGTGGGACACTTAAACAAAATGCCCAAAGGGAGAGTGACTTTGGAACTGTTGTGGCCTTAATAAGGATTGCATAATACAGAATATCTAGCAGCCGTTCATTCATGTGTTGGACCCTTTTAAAAGGTAAAAAGCCTAACAGAGTAATATTCATCTCAGCAGAGATATCCATCCGTCCATGTGCAAACCCAAACCCATTGTTATTCCCGTCTCTGTTGTAACTGCAGGACACGGTGTTGAGCTGCAATTACAACTCGTTTCACAAACACCCGTCAAGCGTATACCTGAGAACCACCAATACTCCATGTGTGAGAATCTTGCTTGGAAGCAATTTGCTTGGAATTTTAAAATTCAAAACTTAGAATTCGGGTTTTCAAATACAGAGGGGA
Source organism: Phrynocephalus versicolor (assembly GCA_023846285.1). Classification (NCBI taxonomy): domain Eukaryota; kingdom Metazoa; phylum Chordata; class Lepidosauria; order Squamata; family Agamidae; genus Phrynocephalus; species Phrynocephalus versicolor. The sequence continues at coordinate 4,761,520 of JAHTLZ010000010.1, forward strand.
CCTTTGGGAGCCAGAAAATCCGTGTGAAAGAGGGGGTTTTGGGACGTGCTCCTGGTAACAAGTGCTTACATTTCGCCCTTGGAGGAGGGAATTGCTCCAGTTAAAGATACAGGCGTGCGAGCCCTTGGTGGCTCTAGAGGAGCCACAAGCAGCCCAGCCACAGGAGTGCACTATAGAGAAGGACAGCCCGAGCAGTCACGCCTTGCGTTCATCAGCACAAGGAGAAGGAGAGACCACTGCAACATTCACCCAGTGGGATGAGTGACCGTGGCATGTCGTCCGCAGCATCCCATGGCTTTGCTCCTCACCCCACATTGTAAAAATAAATAATTCTGGCCTCTTGAAGTGAGCATGACAGGGTGGGGTGTGCGCGGAAGCAGCCTTTATCTATTTATACATATACATTGCACTGCCAGTATCTTTCAGTACTGATGTATACCGATGATTACTGTACATTTTTTTTTGGGGGGGGGAGCCATTAGTTTTGCTTTTTTGCACCAGTTGTACTTAAGACTAAGGTTGTTGGGTTTTTAAAAAAAAGGTTTTGCATGATTATAGTTTTAGTATTTGTGCCTTCAACTTGATTGTGTACAGACTTCCTTTTTCATCTTTGATCAGCTAATTGACCCTGGTATTTTTATTTTTATTTTTACATTTTGTTCTTGCATCCTTTGTTTTGGTCCCCTTTCCTCCCTTCCTCAAAACTATTGTAAATGTGTATATAAAATAGAACTGGGTTTGTATTTCACGTGCCTCAATAGGATGTAAAAAGAGAAATTTAATTCATATTTGTATAGCTCTTCCTTTTCTTTCTGCTCTCTCTAGAAGCACTAATTCATGCTTGGTGTATTAGCAAGTTTCAAACGAGTTGATCTGTCATCTTTCAGAAGTGTTATGCTGAATGAAAGGAATAATTATCTGTCTTTCTGTAAAAAATCTCTCTCTCTCACACACACACACACACACACACACACACACAAACACACACACACACATTCAAAAATGCTGTGATCTGTTTTTGGTTTGTTATTGTTATTTATAATGGGTTACATCTATTTTCTTTGTTTTTAGAGTCTGGAACAAATTAAATTGGTGGCTTGCCCTAACTAAGTATGTAGTATGTTCACTTTTAAGAGGGGATTCGCTGCTGCTTCCGTTCAAATAAAGTGAAGTCACACTTTCTCTGCATAGACTTTTAGTGTTCTGAGCTGATCCTTTAAGCCTCAGTCCTCCAGCCATTCTACAGTCTGGGTTAGTTACTGACTGGGAGTTCAATTCCCCACTGTACCTCCTTTACAGGAGCTGGATTAGGTGATCCATAAAAGTTCCTTCCAGCTTTGAAGCCCTGAAGTGTTGTTGTTGTTGTTGATGATGATGATGATGATGATGATGGTGATGGTGAGTAGTAGTAGTAGTAATAGTAGTAGTAGTAGTAGAAGAAGAAGAAGAATCCGTGGATTCAGTTATCTGCGATTGGTGAGCGGCAGTGGGGCAGGGCAAATGACCATTGGTGGGGCAGCGCGGTGGAATGAAGGGTTGTGACTGGGCTGTGTGGCACAGTGGGATGAAGGGCCACAACTGGGCAGCACAGCTCGGCAGGGCAAAGGGCCATAACCAGGGGGCACAGCATGGTGGGGTGAAGGGCCGAGACCAGGTGGCAGGGCAGGGCAAAGGGTCCCGCAACATGGCAGGGTGAAGGGCCCTGACAGGGCAGTGGAGCAGTGGCACGAACGACTTGGTGGTGCAGCAGAGTGAAGGGCCAGATCATGAGACAGGGCAGTGGCATGAAGGACAGGGTGGTGCAATAGTGCAGCAGGGCAATGGACCGGCAGCAGGGTAGTGCAACCCCATTGCTGTCACTGCCAGATAAGAGTGTTCACTCCTATCCGCAGATTTCATTATCCACAGGGCAGCCCAGAACCAATCCCCCACAGATGCGGGGGTCCTACTGTGGAAGTAATAGTGGTATTGAGCTAACTGGTATTTAGTTGATATTACCATGTCAAAATTTGATTTATGGCTTTCATAGTAACTAGTTTAAAAACAGCTACAGTATTTGTTTTCCTTTTTACCAGAAGTAACTATGATAATTTAAGTTGGTTACTCCAAGCTAATCTGAGAGCTACAAAGCAACTAACCTGTGGTAGAAAACACATTTTGTTCCTGCCAACTTCCTTGATACATCAGCACCCACAACACAGCAACACATGGCCCAGCATAACCCACTGCCTGAACTAGGTAATAGACATCCACCCACATCCCGTAATTGGAAGAGTAGTTATACAGTACTGTAAAGGCATGTAGTAATTTCTAGTTACACTGTAGCTGTAATGTAGTTATATCATCATTACTTGAAAAAAGAAACAAACTGCCTCATGGCCACCCTCTCTGATTGACACTGTATATTCCAAGGGTATTATTGGTGCCCTCAAAATGTTAATCGGTTTAGTGCGGGATGGATGCAGCTTCTTACAATAGCATACACTCTTCTATCTGCAGTGCAGAACCTGGAAAGGGGAAAAAACAGATACATCCCAAAAGATCTGCTGGTAAGTCTCCCAGAACACTAATTCTTAGCCATTGGGACACATACCACTGGTGGGATATAAAAGACATCTCAGTGGGACACAAGTTTTTCAAAGCAAGTATCACTAAGAATATGCTGAAGTTCCCCCTGCAAATGGGACAGGCCATCTTCTACTGACTGTATCTACCACATATTCATTTGTGACTTATTTGCATGCTAGCATTAACTTTGTGCACTTGGGCTTCCTCCCAATTCCCCTTTCTACATCCACCAATTTACTACAGAAACCTCTCAAGAGTGCCTTGAACTTAAAGGGAATGCAGAGCATAGCTGACCCACCCTGTAAGCCTTCAGAAGGCATTTTAACTTGCTTTGTTACCAGATCCTTGATATAATCTGTGTCCTTCTACAACTTTGTCAATGAAGCTGGGGACTACCAAAAAAACCTGTGATTGGGAGGGAAGCTATACACGGTCCCAATTGTGTGATCTATCCTCTCAAAACAATCATACACACTTGATTCTAATGGTGTAATATTTAATATATGTGTGTATGCATAGCTACACACACACACACACACACACACACACACACACACACACACACACA
>JAHTLZ010000010.1:4764665-4799459 GCA_023846285.1 Phrynocephalus versicolor
CACACACACACACACACACACACACACACACACACACACACACACACTGATCTTCACTTGTCACTCAGCTTGTTTTTTTTTTTGTGTCGGCAGTCCAGTCTACTCAATTATTTTTGATTTCTCCTTTCTGCAATTCAAATTGCTAATCCTCTTTTTAACCCTCCTTGCTCTACCCCATGGTTGTCCTGGAATTATTTCCATCCACTTTTTTTTTTTGCATGTATGTCCAGCGACATGAATATGCTTACCTCACAGAATGTCTGTAAACATTTAAGTGTTATACATTGTGTGTGTGTGTGGAAATTAGCCTTTGTGTTGCAATTGTGGTGGGACCCAGGTTGTCTAACAGACTAACTGTGGTGTGTTAGGCCTACTACTCTATACCAACTAGTCAGGCAGCTTCAGAGTCACCATTGAAACTAGGCTGAGCAGCTCTCATTCGAGTCTGTTGGGCAACAGGAAAGTGGTATGAGAGATCTCCTGTCAAGTCCGAACCAATTGATAACAGCAGGACTAGGTCTTTCAAGGTAAGTGAGATACTGTATTTAAGGAGTGTTTTACCAGTTTTACACACAGGGCGGGTCTCCATGGCTTAGAGGGGATTCGAACCCAAACTTTCTCCGTTCTACTCCCTCCCTCCTTCCATTATACCATATTGTGTACAGTAGATACCAGTAGACAGTACAGAATCCCTAATGTGTCCCAAAGTTGAGACCACACTGAAAAATCTGGTCAAGGCTAGGATGGAGCACACAGTCAAGGAAATGAAACTAGACAGGAGACTCAACCAAGGCAATGGAGGGATCGAATGGTTTATCATCTAGAGGCCATTATGTGCCTTCATCCCCACCCCCACCCCAAGTTGGCTCTATTGCTGCAGTGGCAAACCAACAATGGGTGTCTACATTGTGTCATAGTTACCTGTGTCGATCAACCATGACACCCTCCCTAAACACATCAGATGATCGTGTTCAAGATCAAATGCTTTGCAAAATATTCCCCATTATGGGGAGGGCGCATTCAGCTAGAAGGCCAACAGAGCTGGAGAGTTACACTAGTTACCAAGATACTGCTGGCTGGGAGACAGCCTGTAAAGGACAGTAGCTAGAGCAGCCGTGTCTTCCAGGTATCCGCTTTTTGTTCTTTATTCTCTGACTTGCCAGCGAAATGGCTGCTTTGCGCTCTGCAAAACGAGCTGACAGTTCTCTTCCTACATATTCTGTTTCTGCGCCCAGATCAACAGCGACAGTGCTCCACCTTTGACAAACTGATAAATTCCATGAAGCAGCAACATAAGAGAATATTTTCTTGGGAAGGAAACTCCATGATCTGGCTCCCACTGGACTTACCGTAGCTGGACGTGTATGCAAACAGCAGAGACAAGCTGAAAGCGGGATGGGGAGGGAGGTACATTTTGTGACAAACACACCTCTTTGCAGTGTGTCCAAGCACTCCATTCTGGGCGGTTTCTTGTGCGTGAGTGAAATGCCCACTGCTAAAGTTTACTTCTATGGAAATATCCATAGACGGCTGCTAATAAGAAAATGAAACCATAAAGCAGTCGAGTGGGTTTCCTATTTATTTGCCAAAGATCCTGGCCACTCACTGCCCTCACACATCCCAAACAGATTTATAGATCTGCAGCCTAAAAAGATGGCACTAGACAACACCCACTGATGATGAATGACGTTTCACTGCAAAAAAATTATTGCAATATACCACGACATATACAATGTGAGACCGCCTGTAAAGGACAGTGGCTTGCCATATACCATGACAGCAGCTAATCACACACCTCGATCCAAAGGCAGCAGAAAGCCATACAAAAGCTCTTACAAAAGCTGAAATCATGTTACGTAATCTGGCCTCAGGAAGTCTACTTGTTTTAAATATGCCTTTCTCCATACCAAGGACCCAAGGTGGCTTAGGTTAGAAAGCAATATTTAAAGCTAAAACCAAGAAGTAACCAAATGCTAAAAGGAATCAAAGAAATGCCACTCTGAGAAACATTAAGCAAAAGCAACCATCCGTTTAAAAGCCTCACTCAGGCAACCAGTCACAGGGAAAGCTTGCCTGAAGAGAAAGGTATTTGCTTGGGTCAATCTAGCCTCCTGTCAGAGGAAGTTCCAGAGTCTGGAAGCAGCAGCAGAGAAAGTGTCTGTGCCTATTTTTCTTACTTCAAAGTGTGGTTAAGCTAGTATAGGCTTGACAGAATAAGTCAGCTGCTGAGTGAGGCCCTGAATGGCCCCCCCTGAAGGCCTGTTGGGGCCACACCATTGCATGGGAGTCTCCATTGTGGGTTAATCTGGAAGATCAAAATCCTTCAGTTGACAGAACTAAACATTTTTTTATTTTTGTTTTTGTTTTGTTTTTTTTTAGTAATTAACATTAAAAACTTGCTATTACCAGGTTGGAACCTTGACATTTGGCAACCATTAGGAAGCAGTAGGCATGTATGATAAGTGAACTCACTGATCCCATGTGCTCATTAATGTAGTGCATTAATCGGCCCATGGGGAAAATGAGTGCAATTCTTTGATACACAGCAGAGATCCCTCCCCCAAAATATTTCCAATCATTGAGATTCAAATCTGGGAACATTTTTAAATGCTTCTTTTGTCCCTACAAAATGCTATTTAGGCCTTGGTCCAGGAGGTGGCACCCTAAGACAGTGTTGGTGAACTTATGGCACTCGGAGCCCTTTCTGTGGGCACTCGACATCGTCCCTTCACAGCCACCTGTATTCAGGTTAAATTGCTGTATTGGCACTTTGCAAAAAAAAAAGTGGGTTTTGAATTTCAGTTTGGGCACTCGGTCTCTAAAAAGATTCGCCATCACTGCCCTAAGAACTTGGTTGTATTTTGAACGGCACCCCCCACCCCCACAGAGGTGTTCCAAAAATGTGAAGCTTAACATGATCATTGGGGCAAAGTGAAAAGTCAAATGATGTACGCTTTCTATACAGTATACTGTACCAGGGTGTATGCCCTTTGGTACTCCTGGAGCTGAGAGATGGCATGACTAGAGATGTGAAGGCCCAGAAAAAAACTGGAATATTTTTTTAAACTTTTTTTCCAGAACAGTTTGTGCCCCCCCCCCAAAAAAAAATGGAAAAATTGAAAACAGAAAAAAATGTTTATGGAATGATTTATTTTTAACATGATGAATAAAATATTTTAAGACATGGTGTTCAAATATTTTCCAAATCATTTCTAAAAATATGCATCATATCAGATTATTCTAATTTCTGAGCACTGAGGACAAGCAAGTCCTAGGTTACAAATTGAACTCTCCAGTGCAAAAATAAGATGCATTTCTTCCTTAGGAGAAGCTGCTATTGTCACAAGAAAAAGGTTTCACTTTTGTTTTTTCATGTGGGTGGGTCTGTTTGGTTCTGTTCTGTCCTACTCACTAGACCTCAAAGTACTGGAAGAAAATACAGAGTAACAAAAATGATTCTGATTATATTTCATGCCCATTCATTGAAACTTAGTCGCACTTCCTTCTAAACATTTCCCCCTCTTCAATTCTTTTTACAAGAATAAGGTTATTTTATGTTATTTTCATTTAATACTGTGGAAAGGAAATATGAATTGTTAAGTCTGGATTTTAAACATTGTTTTGTAGAGGGTTTTTTTTGTTCCACATGAACTAGTAAACAGTTCAGGAGATTGTTACAATCATTTTAAAAGTAAATTATATTTGTAATAATTGTCTGGATATACTATATTTTAATATTCTAGTTATGATAATTTTATGCCAAGTCAAATTGTCCATAGTCATATTTTATGTTCTTAAAGTAACAGAATGACTTCCGAGCTGTAAAAGGGGGTGGGGAGTGCTAATGTAACATTTTTTTCAATTTTTCCAAAAATTTCCGTTTTTTCCCCAAAAAGGAAAAAAAAAGGAAAAAGTGGGGTTACCCCCCCCCCAAAGCTTCAAAATTTCTGGAAATTTTACATCTATGACTGCCCAGTAAGAAGCTTTTGGCTTGCTAGGCCCTGCCTTTCAGCTGTGCAGGCTGCACTTTCTATTCTGGGTGGAGATTTAGGTTCAAGGGGCAGTGGCAATGATTAAACCATTCAAATACTATAACTCACTCTCCTCAAAAAACCAACCACTAGGGTAGCTTTAAGTCAGAATTGTCTTGAAGATGTATAACAAAATTAATTAACATTAATGGTCGTGAGGGCGCAGAGGCACCCAATACATACACTTGTTTCTATCTGTTGTACAGTAGTAGGTGGTATCTGCGGGTGTCATTTTTATTTTATTGGTTATATTGATATTTCACACCTTTTACAACAAGCAAAACACAGCACATATGCTTTTCATCCTCCTCCCTCCCCCCTTCACAATAAACTTCAGCCTGAGAGCAAGTGAATGGTCCCACATCTCACAGGACCTTCCATGGCTTGGTGGTGGGGCTGGAAACTGGATGCCCCTGATCCTATTCCACCAATAGTTGCTACAATCATCCCCCGATACAGTCTTCAATACCCAGAAATGAAAAGGAAGAAAAAAAAGTAAGATGAACAGAGGGGCTGAGAAATGTGATTCCATGTGCAACCCAAAATTATTTTGACTGGAACAAGGTCGGGAAGGGTATTAAAAAAATCAACTATATTTTTTTAAAAATATAATTGATTTAAATTGTAATTTAATTTAAAAATTTAAATTGTTAAAGAAATCCAATTTTTAAAATGTAAAATCGCGATTCAAATGAAATCCACCCTGAACAGGGTTGTTTGTTGTTGAAGTTTTTTGTAATATCCCTGCTCTGTTCTAGCATGTGACACTTGCAGAGAGAAATCACAAGACTGCCTTTGTTTTGTAATGTTGGCAGCACCAATATATGTCATAGGAAACCAAGTAAAAGGAAACGGAATATTTTTGTCCAATGCATGACCAACAATTCAGCCTCAAAGAAGCCACCCATTTGATTTCTGTCAAAACAAGGCCATCTAGATCCAAATCCTGCTCCAGTCCAGTGGGTGTGAACGCCACCGATTTCTCCATCATCATCTTAGAAGTGCCAAGCTGGTAAGGGCCTTACGGACCCTGAAGTCCATCCCCTGACAAAGAGACAGAGGGAAGTAATACCAAGGGTGTCATTTGATTCTTGCTCATTTATGAATAAAGCTTGCTGATCTCAAGGCTTGCTCTGGGTGGTGGGGTTGGGGAGAGGAGCATAGGAGGCAGGCATGTCCAAACTTCGGTCCCTGGAGGGCCGAAGTTTGGACATGGCTGATAGGAGGCGTATAGTCAAAGTGCTGCTCTTTTTAGCCCAGGAGTACTAACAGCAACTATTGTGACATTCCAGTCAGCCGAGTTTTTTCTAGCCTGACCAGCGGACAGAGCTTGACTTTGTGGTGCTCCATCTTTTCAAAGGAAGAAAGCTATACAACATCCTGAAAATAGCACCACCCCATTGCCCTTCGGTTCCTTCTCTTCACTAGTACATGCCACAAAGTAGTATGAAATTTATCCCACACACCCCAAAAGCATTCCTGTGTGTACTTCTCTGGTGATGGGCCTCATCCCGTCTTAACATTTCAAACATAAAGATAAGCCTTTGCTTGTTGCCGTGGATTTTTAAAAGCTTGTCTCATTCCAACATCTTTTTAATGGTCAGGGTTCTCTCCATTTTCCATGGGGGGGGAAGCTCTCTGTTTGCACAAGGACTTTACATGCTTTGATACAGCTCTAAAACCGTCCTTTGAATAGATCAGTGCTTCTCAACCTGTGGGTCCCCAGATGTTCTTGGACTGCAAATCCCAGAAGCCTCCACCTTCTGTGCTGGAAGGAGTTTCTGGGAGTTGCAGTCCAGGAACATCTGGGGACCCACAGGTTGAGAAGCACTGGAATAGATGCTCACCTGGTTAACGCTCAGGGCCTCCCTTGAATACTTGGGGAGCTCTCCTTCCATCCGACAATACTACGCAGAGAGGAAGACCTCAAAGCATTTTCACTCCCACTCTTGGCTGATGAAGAGACCTGGAGCTCCCCAAAGCGCACACACCTTTTTTAGAGCCTTTTGGTTGCCCTAAGAAACCATTTGGATGAAGAAAGAAACAACCCACAAACGTTTATGCCAAGTAAACATCAACATTCTGGTTTTCTACCTTTGATTGCCCAGTCATTTTGGATTTCAATGCTTAGAACCCATTTCCCTTGGATACCTGACTGGGGTTTCTGAAGGGTTGAAGTTTAAAACAGCCAAGGACTCAAGGCTGAAAACAACCGGGAAAGGCACTCAGCTTGAAACGATATGATTTCTACCCTTTTAAAATAACCCGAAGTTGGTGACACTTCTGCCTTGAGCATCCATATTAAATCCCTCTTACCAGCACCCCTCGGTTATGGTAATTGGTAAACGATTGAACACATTCTCAGCAGAACCTTTCGTTTCCCCAGGGTATTTGAGGAGGAACCCGAAGAGTCAAAGAATAAAAGCGATGACTAGGGTGTCACAAGAAGAGGCCGCCTTTAACCTTTTCGTTGCGATTGGGTTTGGGATCTCCTCCACCACGTACCCTGGTCGCGAGCCAAAATGGCTTCCAGGGCGCCCACCGGTAGCCACGGCGGGGGCAAGTCCCAAGCGAACCTTTTATTAACCGCGTCCTCCGCTCTTCGTTCAAGCGGGTAACGCAAGCAATCGCTGGCACCCCCCCCTTTTTTTTTAAATGCCCACTCCCATTCCGAAGGGCACCGCGCCGGCGGGGGGGTGGCCACTTCGCGCCTCCGCGTCCCTAACTCCCCCTCCCCCGAGACCCTGAAACTTTGCTCCCCCTCCGGCTGCTGCACCCCCCCCCCACCGCTTCGATTCGAGATCCCGGGGCCCCAGAAAATGGAGGGGGCGGCGGAAGACACCCCCCCCATCCCCAGAACGATTCCCGGGCGGCGTTTGCATCCTTCGCAGCTGCAGCTGTTGCATTTTTCAAGCCTTCCCCGGGAAAGCAGCAACAGCAGCAGCAGCAGCAGCAGCGAAGGATGCACCGGAGCGTTTCCCGCGGCACCACGGCAGGGTTGCTTTCCGATCCTCAACCGGGGGAGAGCAGGATGGGGGTGGGGGTGGGTGCTTCTCTCGTCCATTTTGAAGCAACGGGGCTTGGAATGAATGGGGCTCGAGGGCGGGGGGGGGCTCAGCAGCGCGCCTGCGGTTTGCTCTTCCTCGCGTTTGCCTCCTGCGGCGGGTGCGGCGGGAGGATCGCGACCCCTGTTCGGCAAAGGGCACCAGTCCTGGTCGGGGTTTCTGCGTGGCCTTTTCCCTGCCTTTTTTTTCTCCTCCGAAAGAAAGAGCGCCCGCGCGGAGAGGAACGTTCCTCCTCCGGCGCCCAGAGAACGTGCACCCGGAACCTTCCTTCCTTCCACTGGCTCCTTTTCTATGCTGCTAGCTCGTCAGGCGCGGTGGCCAAGTGGTAAGGCGTCGGTCTCGTAAACCGAAGATCGCGGGTTCGAACCCCGTCCGTGCCTCAAAAAGTCGCAACGTGGAGCGTTGTCTCTGGCTTGGAAAAGCAGTGCCTTAAAAAGGGGGATTCCCTTTCACAAGCCGCTTTTTGTTTTGCAGATTCGGCTTCCTTCGGAGAATCTCAACAGAGGGGGGGAGCAGAGGCGGAGAAGGATTATTACCGGCTCCCCTCCTCCTGCTCCTCCCTGAGGAGGCGCTGAGACCGACGGAGGCAGCGCATTTCTCGGGGCCGGGATTCCCTGCTGCTGCTTTGCTAACCGCCAGGATTGGGTGAGGGGGCAGCTTGGAAACGCCGTCAAGCCGGTTAATTGCACCTCCTTCCCGGATTCCGGGGCGAACAGAAGCCATCCAATGGATGAAATGGGCGGATGATGGGCGCACGGAGCGAAGCGTGTGCCGGGTATTTGGTCCACGACGGTGGAAGTCCGTCCGTCCCCCGTCCCCCCCGAGAGGAACCGCTTCTTCTCTACTGCGCCGGAAGGGAAGCCTCCGGGCAAAGGAGCCCCTGCTCTCGGCCGTCGTGTGAAGGCGAAGCCCCTTCCCCGCATCTCCTTAAACGTGGGAAAGGGGTCTCGCAGGGACGTCCCCATCGTGTCCCCATGAAATCTCAGCTGCTTCGGACATCTCTATACCCCAGGAGGGGTAGGACGGCGGAACTTGCGTCCCCCCCCTCCGCACACTTTGCGACCAGGAGCCGCCTGTGGGGTCCGAACCCCCTCTTGTGCTAGAGAACCAGGATTGGGTTTCAGCTGATGAAAGAGGCGGGCCGGGCATGGGGGGTGGGGGGAGCTCCATTCACTTGGCCGCGGAGATGCACCGCTTGCGCGGAGGGTGGCCGGGATTGGACTGGGGATCCAGGGCGCTTCTCCGAGGAGGGGAAAGGCGCTCTGGAGGGCAAGACCGCAGCAGACCATCCAAGGCGGCGAGTCCTCTCTCTGGCCAGAGGCGGCCTACGGAAGGAAGGACAGGAGGATCGTGCCCTCCTTGTCTCCTCGGGCCCTGGGATGAGACGAGCCCCCCTTCCGGCCGCCCCGCTTTCCCCGGAGAAGCCCCCCCCCCACACACCTGGGCTTCGGAAGAGAAGGCGGACGCCCCATCACCGTCCGGAGCCAGTCGTTGCTCCCGCAAGGATGTTCCGGACGGACCATGGAGGATGGATGCCCTTCGAGATGAGATGAAGCCGCCAACGGGCCACATGTTGAGGTTAACGTGATGGAGCGGACAGGCGGGTTGAAATGGCCGGCTCTTGTTAGTTTCTGTAATATTTGAAATATTAGGGCAGCGCCGTCGTTTGGTTTGCTTTTTTAAATGCTCTTATTTGTGGAGATGAGGTGTGAGGTGAAAGCCTTCCCGGGAGGGGGCGAGAAGGTTGTCGGAGAGCGCTCCCCTCCTTTCTATCTAAACTACTCAGTGTAACTCCCTCGATCTACAGATGGCCTGACTTGTGTACAGTACTGTCTTTTTATTGGAACTGCCCATCTGCGGCATCCTCCTTTTGCTGATGCCTGGAGTCGACTCGTAAGGCACAATGCCATGCAAAGCTTGGCAAATGACTTCTAAAAATTATTCTATTATACAGTTCCCAAGATTTTCTTCTAATATCCGTAGTGTACTTGCAGTTACATATTTCAAATATCAGCTAGTTTGCTTTCTTGTTACTAAAATGTAGCTACATTAATGACTTTGCATTTATTTATTTATTTATTTAAACCAGAACAGTACATGCAAGGGTGTAAGACACACCTAAATAGCAGTGCTATTTAAAAGTAATGAAGAACCATTGCAGTTATCAGTGTTGGGAGTATTACAGAAAAAGTTATCTTTAAATTTATGTCTTCTTGAAGAGGGCATTGGTTGAGCCTCAGCAAATTCACCTGCATGGCTGGTCTGCAGACTCCTCAAATCTATTTGTTCAATTTTTTCTTGATTTTGGAATTATAAATTCATATAAATTCTGCTCAGGATCCTATTGAAGCCTGTATACGGTGTGCATTAACTTCTGATAGCTAAGTGAGGAGGTGTTCAGATACTTCTCCTGTGCCAGATGAATGAGCGCTGGTGGGATTCTGGATCCTGCAAGCTAGCATGTTCACTATATTTTTAGTTCATCCAATAATTTTTTTCTAGACAGGCTAAACAGTTTTTTTTAAAAAATACTTACACTCTATGCCTTGCAGCACAAGCTGCTGTTAAACTCCAAGAGTGGCAGCTAATTTTTTTAAGGCTGTCATGGTGCACACTTGTAGTGGAAATATAGGTTCTTTTGATCTTCAGATCTTGATGTTCTTGCTCTTATATGCTGTCACGTCACTTCAAATTTATGGCAAGCCAGTGAATTAGTACACACACACCCAATAAGGGATCTTATTGTTAAGAGCCCTACACTTTGGGAGAATGTTCAGCCTTGATTTGATCTAGGATCTATTTGCGCATGACATCCACAAAGCACTCCGCCAACACAATTCAAATGAATCATTTCCCCCCCTTCTCTGTTCAGCTTTCAGTCCTCTGCATAGTAACTGGGAACACAAAAGGGCAGATGGTCTTTTCCTTGTTCTTTAGTGACATATGCTTACACTTGATTATTTCATGTTTTTTCATTGTTGCCCTTCTCACACTCCCCAAGACATTTTGTTGCCTTGAAGCAGACCCTAATGGTGAGCATATGCACATGCGTACACCAGAGCGGATGCTTTAAAAAGCCTTCCTGCCCATCTGTATGCCAGTTCCCACTGCACAGAGCTGCCGGAAGCAGGCTGCCTTTGCCTGGTTTACTTGAATGTCATGACTTTGTCCTACACGTGGTGTTTCCCCACCATCCTCTCCAATTCATTGGCAGCTGCTTGCAGAGGGTTGGCAGGAGATGCTGGAGATGGCACAAAAGTTGGGCTGGCTTGAAGGAACATGTCCAAGGCTCCAGGGTGGCAATACTTTGACCAGGTCAGTATGGAGTGCACAACACCCATGCAGACCAATATCAGATAAGATGTTACCAATAAATAATGCAGGAAAGGAGAAAGGAAGGGAGGCTTGCTCTTAAAAGCTGGGTCCTGCGTATGTTGTGTTGAGTATTAGAGATGGGCACGAACTGCCCGTTCAGTAGTCCATGGCACAGGTGTTCGGCACTTCACAGCCCCATCTCCAGCGGGGGGTCCACTCAGAGGCAGGGCAGGGAAGCCAAGCTGCTGCCCCAAGTGGGTTGCCTGCCAGAGGAGGCTGGGCTTCATAGCATCAAACACCTGTTGGGCTGATAAACGAACCAGCACGCACCACCACACTAGCGGTTCATGCCCTTTCCTAGTTGAGATGCATCAGAGAGGAAGGGTTTCACCTGGAGCACACCCATGATGGCTGGAATCAAGGGCGCTTTTACATGACCTCTAAAATCCGGTGTCAACTTAAATTCGGACCAGAGATCTTGGGGGTTCGTCGCTCTTCCTGTCTTCCCACCCCCTCTGCACTTCCTTGCTCCTGTCTGCGTGAGGGGAGGGAGGAAAAAGGCGAGAAAAAAATGCAGGCTCACCTCCATCTGCCGGTGGAAGCAGCCCCGGGCAGCCCCATCATCATGATTCCTGTCTCTTAAAGGGGTGGCAGGGACAGAAAAACAAACAGAAGACGAGGGAGCTTGGCATTCACAGTTTTACAATGTGCATCGGAAGATTTTTACCTCCTGGAGGCCAGGTACTTGAAAAGTGCGCTGGGATGCGCTTAGGTGGGCGTGGTCGTACTTAATTGTTTTAAAGTCCGGAGCTGGTGGGAAAACATTTTTAAGCTCCGGATCTGGGAGCCCTTTGCCTCGGATTTTAGGGGTCGTGTAAAAGCGCCCCAAGAAAGGTAATCAAGTGTAGTTTTTGGAGAGTTCTAATGCCATAGGCATTCCCCTGCTGGGGCCCGCTGGAGAGCCTGCAAGCACTAGTTTTTCCAAAGGGTATAATCACTTGGGCCTCAAGATCCCTACATTGGAATTAACTAAACAAGCCAACAGGCCTTTAAGACAGCAAGGATTTCTGCGCAGATACGATTGACTTATTTTTCATTTTATTCACAAGGCTCCACTCTTGAAGAAGTATTATTTATTGGTCTATCCCAGTGGTTCTCCACCTGTGGGTCCCCAGATGTTCCTGGACTGCAATTCCCAGAAGTCTTCATCACTAGTTGAGCTGACCAGGATTTCTGGGAGTTGCAGTCCAGGAACATCTGGGGACCCACAGGTTGAGAACCACTGATCTGTTCCTACCCTGGCATTCAGCTGGGATGGGAATAAATCAGGTTAGTCTGATAGAAGGGCTGCCCTTATCTCATAGGAGAAGGAGGAGAAGACCAGAGAGATCCTCAGCAGGAACCACAGAATTGCCATTTTCTGTTCCCTCCCTCTGCTGTCCAGCTTCAAACTTGCAGTCTGGAAAAGTGATTCAACTGACAGGACAATATCAGCCCAAAGCTGAGGCAGCACAGACTCCCTGAAACACAACACTTCTAGTTCATTCCTTCTTCTCTTCGGTGAAGGGCAGTTTTGTCTGCACTATGAAGTCCGGAGTGAAATCAGCACTCTTGTGATTTCCAGAGGCAAATATTAAGATACTGAGAATATAGCCAGGGGGTTATTGTTGGACTGCTCCTGTACGTGACATTGGAACTGACTCTGCCTGCTTTTGGATTATTAATTTTACTAATTTTTTATCCCACCTGTACTCTAAGGAGCTCAATAACCATCCACATTTGTAATGATCACCAAAAGTACCCAATTAAAACAAGTCACACTGACAAGTGACCCATTTTGAGAACTGAATGGAAAGTGGGGGGGGGGGGGAGAAATGTCACACTATCTAATGCTAATTTCAGGAAGTGTATTTCTTTTTTTTTTAATGCTATTGTGACTGCTAATAATAATTTGCTTAAGTAGCACCGGGCTGGATAATCTTTTCTCTGAAGGGTCGGATTGGCCTTGTACCAGAAAGTCAGAGGTTATACGCCAGTGGTGGGTAGACAGCCCTTGTCCACATCCTCAGATCTTCTCTTGTCAGTCTCACGCACACTGAGCCACCTCCACGTACGTCCAGGCAAGGTTGAGTGAACCCCTGAATAAGTGCCAGCCAAAGAGACACAGACCATCTTGAAGCAGCAGCTTCCCAGTGACTTGGCTGTGCTCCACCTTGGCCATTAGGAATTACAGCTTCCTAAGATATGGCTCATTCACTCTCATCACTGTATCACAATGTGAGATTCTAAAGGATCACTCAGACGTGGGCTTCTGAGTAAGCACGCTTGGGATTTCACACGGCTCCACGTCCAAGTGATACCCGTGGGACTTCAGTGAACCCACAGCGCTTGCCAAGGATGCCTTGATGCCAGAGACAAATTAATAATTATAAAGTATCCACTGCTCCTTCCCATGGTAATGGAATAATAAATATACTAAACAGAAGTTGGCTGCAGTCCCATAGGAAGTTGATGCCAAATCATATTACTCACAGGGATCTCGGTTGGTTTTGCTGCAGTAGACTAAAACACCAACCTAGTTGCCTGAAAATTTGGGGTTCCCCAGACATCTGTTTCCTAAAGCAGAATGCCCCACCCTGCCTTAATGACAGGGGTGATCGGGGGGACCCTAAAGTAGGTCGCCAAAGGCCTCGCAGAAGAGAAGAGTTTTTAATGCTTTGCGAAAGGCCAGCAGGGACTCTGCAGAGCACACTTCGCTTGGTAGACTGTTCCAAAGAGAAGGGCCGGCAACCTGAAGCGAGTGTGCCCGCGACTGCCAAACTGGATGGGCCGAGGTTGGACGCTGGACAATCCGCTCTGACAGGTAGTCCAGGCCCAAGCCATGGAGGGTTTTATAAACTAAAACCAGGACCTTGAATCTGATCCGGGACACAACAGGCAACCAATGCAGGCGAGCCAGGACTGGGGTGATGTGGTCATAACGACGCACATCCACCATCAGCCTGGCTGCCGCATTTTGTACCCGCTCCAGACACCGGAGGAGAGTTAAGGGCAACCCCATGCAGAGAGCATTGCAGTAGTCCAGCCTCGAGATCACCAGTGCTTGCACCACAGTTCTCAGGGAGTTGCCATCTAGGTATGGGCGGATCTGGGCGATTTGGCGAAGATGGTAAGAAGCGGTTCTGGTCACGGCAACCACCTGGGCTTCCAAGGTAAGCGCCGGATCCAGAACCACGCCCAGGTTTCGAACCCTATCCGCCAGCTGGAGGAAAACTCCCTCCAGACTGGGGAGAGGGCCTCGATATCCAGATGGGGAGCTCCCGAAGAACATCACCTCGGTCTTCTTGGGGTTGAGCCTAAGCCTGTTGGCCCTGGTCCATGCCAAGATCGCATCCAGGCATTGGCCAAGGGTCCGGACAGCTTCCACTGCAGAGGTGGAAAAGGAGAGATAGAGCTGTGCGTCATCAGCGTACTGATGACAGCAGACTCCAAATCTCCTAATGACCCCAGCCAGCGGCCTCACATAGATGTTAAACAACATGGGGGGGGGGAGAGACGACCCCTGCAGAACCCCAGAAGGGAGTATCCACGGGGTCGACAACTCTCCACCATGTTGCACATACTGGAGCCGGCCCTCCAAGAAGGACCGGAGCCAACTGCAAACAGTGCCTCCGATACCCACTTCAGAGAGCTGGTCCAGTAGGATACCATGGTCGATGGTATCGAAGACTGCTGACAAATCCAGGAGAACCAACAGGGTAGAGCAACCCCTGTTGGCCGCCCGGATTAGGTCATCTTGCAGCGCGACCAAAGCTGTCTCGGTCCCCCAGTCCAGCCTGAACCCGGACTTGCATGGGTCAAGGCACTGCTGTTCCTCCAAAAAAGACTGAATCTGGGTCACGGCCACCCTCTCGATAACCTTGCCTATAAAAGGGACGTTAGCAATCGGACAATAGTTCGCCAATTAGTCCGATGCCATGCCAGGTTTTTTGAGAATGGGTTTTACCACCGTCTCCTTCAGACGGGAGGGGGAAAAAACCCTCGCTGAAGGAGGCGGTGGCGATGGCAGATGCCCAATCTGGCATGCTCCCTCCGGCAGCTTTTATCAGCCAAGCAGGGCAAGGATCGAAGGGGGTGGACGCGGGCCGGCAATGGGCAATCGCCCTGGAGGCCTCTGAAGAGGAAACAGACCCAAACTCATCCAGACGAGGAGAGCAAGGGGGTGCAGCGACAGGGGATGGCGGGGTGGGCTAGTACAACCGGAGTCGAAACCGGCCCGGATGGCCTCTATTTTAGATCGAAAAAAGACTGCAAAATTCTCGCTACTGAACTCAGTAGGAAGAGGCCTTGCCAGACTAGGATTGGTGAGGTCCCGAACCACCCGGAAGAGTTCCGCCTGGCAGTTCGAGGCCTCACCAATTCTCAGGGAGTAATAGGATGTCTTAGCCTCCCTGATCGCTCGAGAATAGCGCCTAGTCTGGATAACAACAGCAGTCCTATTAATCACTGTCCGGCTTCTTCTCCAGCTGCTCTCCAGCCTTCTTCGTTCCTGCTCCATCGCTCTCAACTCCGCCATAAACCACGGAGAAGATCAAGCTCTGCCACGGAGAAGGCGCTTGGGGGTGATCCAGTCGACGGCACGGGAAGCTGTTTCAAACCATTGGTCAGCCGCAGCCTTGGCCACAGCATCAGTCAAGCCACCAGGAAGCTCCCCAAAGGCCTGTCGGAACCAGACTGGGTCCAGAAGCCTCCGGGGGTGGGCCAACACACGAGGCCGGAGGTCCCCACGGGAAGGGGCTGCGATCGACAGGGAAAAAGACAGCAGGTGATGGTCTGACCATGGCACAGGCAGAGAAACAAGGTCCCCTACCTCCAGACTAGAATTCCCCAACGTGGAGGTAAATACCAAGTCAAGGGTATGCCCTGACTTGTGAGTGGGGCATAGAACATGCTGGGACAGACTCATGGAGGTCATGGACTCCATGAACTCCAAAGCTGCACCAGATAGTCCATCGCCAGCCTGCACATTGAAGTCCACAATGACCAAAAGGCGGAGGGACTTCAGAAGTGCCGCCGCGATGAACTCCGAGAGCTCTGGGAGGGATTGTGCTGGGTTGCAGGGAGCACGGTAAACCAGCACAATGCCAAATCGGTCCCGCTGTCCCACCAACATGTGAAGGCATTCTAACCCTGGACTAACCAATGTCGAGGCCCTGCTGACATGACGTGAGTCCCTGTAAACAATGGCAACTCCCCCTTCTGACCCTCCAACCTGCCCACTCCCTGAACCAGAAACCCAGGTGGGCACAGCTGGGTGAGCGAAGCCCCCCCCCCTGCACCCACCCAGGTCTCGGTAATACAGGCCAGGTCAGCCCTCCCATCACTAATGGCATCATAAATGACGGGGATCTTATTTTGGACCGACCTGGCATTCATTAGGAGGCAAGACAGGTTGGAGGCACTGGTAGGATGGCTCCGGGACACGTGGCAGTGAGTCGAGGGGTCAGAACATGGGACAGGCGGAAGATGCCTGACCCAAGTTCTCCTTACCTGACTAACCCCCCGACTCCTAGCGTACCGTCCACGGCCCGTCACAGTCGAAATATGAGTCCCTGCCAACATGGTGACTGCAACCCCCCGCAAAAAAAACAAAACAATTACCTCAAAAACAACTACAAATCAACAAAGCAAATAACAGACAGTTGTAGTTACAAACGAATAACTAATAAATATGAAATAAAAGTGAGATAATAGGTAATAAATCCAAATTAAAACAAAATAAAATAAGTCAAACGCAAATAGAATAATAAGGGTACATAAGCCAGGGGAACAGATGAAAATCCTAGGAAGGGAGGGGCAGATGAAAGCCAGGCTAGATGGTAACAGCGGAGGCCATTAAAGTCACCCGTCTCAGATGCACCTCTTCGTTCAAAGTCATCACAGCCCCAAGTTAAAGCAATGAGGGCCAATAGAGGCGGTTCAGTAAGATGGTAAGACTGGTCCATCCAGAAGGCTTTCCTTGGCTATTAATTGGTCTTTTCTTGATTTGCTGGTCTTTAATCTGCTCTTTCTGTTTTGGTTATCCCTCTGTTCTTTGAGTGATTTTTATGATGTTATTGTTGATTTCATTATGTTCATTTTGTTTATTAGCTGCATGTTTATATTGTATACTGCTCTTGTTTTGTTTGAATTATTTGTACACCGCCCAGAGTGGCCTTGTTGCTAGATGGTGTGGTATATAAGTCCAACAAATAAATAAACAAACAAATAAATAAATAAATAAATAAATAAAATAGAAGCGGACATAATTTAACTGTTAAAAACCATATTGATTGCCACAGCATGGAGCTTTTCATACCTCATGCCATTGGCAGATTAAATTGCTTGGTTTTGCGGTTGGTCATAGGGTGGTAAGCAGAGGGTGTTTTATACAGATAGGATTGCTCAGTTATGAGAGTCTGCTGGAATCTCATCTCCAGAACTCCTAATAGGACATGTCTTCCTCCCCCTATGGGAAACCTCTTAGTTTTTTCATTGACAGCACATGGAAAAGAGGTTTCATGGGGGAGGGCAGCTCTGTTTATAGCAGCAGCAGAAGGCTTCATAACTTTGCAGTGTTCACCATCAAGTTGGAACTACGGTATCAGTGACCCAAATAGGACTTTCAAGGTAAGTTAAACATTTAAGAGGTGGTTTTCCTAGCTTGATCCATACTCCGCTGAATTTCTACAGTGAAGCAGGGATTTGAACGCAGATCTTCTGAGTCAAGTCTATAACTCTGTCTACTGTTCCTCATTGGGTGTACCTACCCACCTAGGTGTAAATCCCCTTGAACTCCATATTGAGTTGATGTGCACAATTTTCAAAGCCTTGCCTAACAGAGATTAGCTTATCTTCCTAGGTATTTTACAATACAGTATTGAATGAATATTAGATTTGAGAAATCTTGCCCTCCCATTATTTTGCTAAAAAACCCCACACACACAAACACAAACACTTAATATGGCTACAGTACAGTATTTGGTAATTGTAGGCATCTGCAAGGTTCCCTACCTGTGGTAATGTCATTTCTATTCCAGATATTCTTCAACTCCTGGTGAAAATTACCTATTATATCTATTTCTCTAGTATGCAGTAATGTTTGCTTTATGCCATTCTTTCATTGTGAAGTTTTGAATGCAGCTGTTACAATCCATCCATTAGTGTGAATGTGTGTGCATTAAAAGGGTGGGATGTAATTTTTAAATTATAACAAGCAGCATTTGGACCCAATAGTGGGGCATCTGCTGAATAAATCCAATTGTTAGTCTCATCAGAAGTAGACCCTTTCAATCTATAATACTGTAATGTGGAAAACTGCACAGCTTTAATGTAAAAAACTGAAACAGGTTTTGGTTCAGTCATCAGTCCAAATGGAGACTGAGGTCAAGAAATCAGGAGAAGTCCGGGACTTCAAGGGCAGCAGTGAAGGTATAAGAAAAGATCATTAAGTGTAACAGATATGTCACTGGAAACCAAGTCCAAAACCATCCGCACTCTGATCATCCTGATCACCATGCACGGGTGTGAAAGCTAGACAGTAAAGAAAGCTGGGCGTGGTGGATTGGTTTATCCACTTGAAATTTGCTTTATAGATACCCTGCACATCTAGAAAGAGGAACAGATGGTTCCTACAGCAAATAAGGCCTGAATTATCTCAAGAGGCAAAATGTTGAAATAGGCTGTCCTACTTTGGACACATCACAAGAATTCAAGAGTCTCTGGTAATGGCAGTAATGTCAGGAAAGGTGGAAGGCAGCAGAAAAGAGGGAGACTAAATATCAGAGGGATTGACTGTCTAAAGGAAGCCACAGGCTTGAGTTTGTGCAAGCTGAGAAGCGCTATTCAATCCGCTCATTCACAGAGTTGCTATAGGTTGAAGATGACTTGATGCAACAACACAGTGTTAACCACTGATTCTGCGCTGGACAGGCCAACGGTGGAACTGCCCTCTGATTCTGTCTACTTAAAACTAACAATTGGATTGAATTACTTAGGAACAATACTACATAATTTATACATTATAAACCCAGACTTCACATCCGGTGTAAACTGGCACCATTCACAATCAGCAGTAGGAATACTGCAATTAATCACAAAGGAGACAACAAAAGAAGGTACTGTATGTTTCTGTAAATAATCATATAGATTTCCTTATCTATTCATGATGGGTCACGCAAAATCTAACAAAAAGATGCCATATTAAATTTTAATTTTTTATATTCATTGATGGGTTGTACTGTCCATGTTTACACAGAAGAAAGCATTGTGTTCACTGGTGTTTACCCTCTAGTAAGTGTATTTAGCATTGCAACTCTAGTCCTAGCAAAACACGCAGTGTTCCTAATTCAACTGTATATCATGCTTCTTTAAACCATAAATATATTGGTTCATAAGGTGCTAACTATATAACAAACTTAACTGTGTAACATTTATGCCTCCTTGTAATATAAAACACTATGTTATATGCTTACAGTAGAGTTCCGTTCATGTCTACTTATAAGGAAATAGAGGTCTACTTAGAAGGAAGCTCCCAGGTGCAGGGTTGTGGCTGGAATGTATTAAATTATGTTTATCTAATCTTTCCTAATACACAGTCGGTCTCCAAATATATATATTTAAGCTAAGCACAATTCAGCCCACATTGCCAACAGTTTAATTCATTGGTATTTCCTTTCTGTTTTATGCCGAACAGCAGTGGTGATGGATTTTAGAATTATTTTCTTTAATATGTATATTGGGAGAAACATCTCAGGCTGAAGTAAAAATAGAACTCTGTTCTGCTGCGCATCAGATAATGACAATTCTTTATAGACATCAAACCTAGGAACACAGACTGTGGAATATTCTCTATTAGCCTCTAGTGTATAATTTAAAAAACTGCAATCTTGTTCCCACTTGCCTGGGAATATGCCTTTTTATAATGCAGATGAGACAGACTTTTAAGGCTGCACTCTAAATTGACTCCTCACAACAACCATTCCTCAGTTCAGTTTAAAATATTATTGTGGGAACGGGAAACTTCCATTTTGAAAAAAAAAAAACGAAAAAAAAACATGGTCATCAGGTTGTCTGTTTCTGGGTGGGTTTGATGGGACTGAGATTGTGGAGAGCAGCCCAAACCCTACTCAGCTGCTCTTTTTACAGAATGAGTTGCCAGCTTTTACATTTTTTTAGCAGATATTAAGAATAAAGTTCATACTTGATTCTAAGACATTTTACAGACCCTCTGCCCCTTTCTTTTCCCCCATTGCTCCACTCGATGCTCGGTCCTTGCCACTAGCCCTGCTCAGCATCGCTAAACTGATGAGAAATCGTTCAGGCCTTAGCAAGTCACTGAACAATTCATCTCTTTTGAAAGTCAAGAAGTTCTAATCAGATATATCACAGTCTACCCAGCCAGTATGTATCTTTAAGAATATATAGACTTTTTCTTCTTTCAAGGCCTTTAAAAAAACAACAGTATCCAGCAAACTACGAAAAGATGAATTTAAGCCACAGACCAGCAGCATATTACAACAACAACGAATCATGCACAGTGAGGACAATAAAAGAGCCACCCAAAGGCCTGGGGGGGGGGGAATCAAACATCTATGGTCACCAAAGAAACACTCTGGAAAGAAGCACAATGAACCACCAGAAAGAGAGAGAGAGAGAGATCCACAGCCTGGGCACAGTTGGTGAAAGGGCTCTGTTTGTAATTCTGGCCCCCTGTGCTTTAGATGGCATCAGGACCTGGGACAAAGCCTCCCAGTTAGTGTTTTTATGAGCTACTGAAGGGGGGTCAGACTAGATAGAGTGCTTAGCTTGTGGTTAAAGGCTGATAGCAGGATGGTTCTGCAGTACAGTCCATGGGAGTCTCCCAGAGTCCCATGCAGGAGCAACCGAGATGTGCAAATTAAGGTTGTAGACCAGTTGGTAAACAAATTGGATACTATGACAAATCTTAAGGATGCTCTGGATTCAAACACAAGCTACCCATCTAACTTGGCCCTTACTCGACTGTATGTATACAACTGGGTGAGGTAGTCAAATACACTATACCCAGTCTGGCAGCAGAGGTGGTAAGATCAGTCCCGACCCCCACCCCAAATGCTTCCCTGTTCTTGTGTGTGCACACATAAACAGGTATGTTTGTTGCTTTTAATTCTGTACAAACAGAACGTTGGCTGCTGGATGGGTTTTCCATTCGTGTCACGTGCAAGGTAGGAGCACTGCATTCCTAAATGCTGTCCTCCCTGCTTCTAAGCCTGAGGTGCTCTACCAATCCGGTCTTCTTGTCCTGTTTGGTCCAGAGGCCAGGCCTCAGGCTATAGATCTGTGCATCCCTTCTCTGAGGAGAGGACTGCTGGACTCGGTAGGACTTAATTCTGAACAAAGACTCCTTCTCCTCCTGAAATCAGTGGAGTTTCAAAGTGCCCAGCACTGACAGTGACTCTGTATCCTCACTTCATTCTGGCGATGCACACTCTACAGTTGCTGCCATCCACATGGTGGATTGGCAAGGATCGACGAAGACTCAAAGCAGGCTCAAGTATCCCATTTATCTGGTGGGAACCTGCATTGTGGAGAGGCTGAGAAGCAATGCTTAATTTCTCTGTGGCAGGACTGCAGAACTTTAATGGATTAAACAGAGCAAATTAAATAATAAACTCAATTACCGTAATCAGTAAGGTTGACACCAAGCAGCCACTTGGGGACTTTCAAAATACCAGCTGCCGTATGTTATTTTGTTTCAGAGATTAAAAAGAAGAGTTTTTTCATGGTGCTTTCCAAAATCAAGATAAAACAGGCCACCTAAAAAGCCAGCAGATTCACACAGCAGCAGGTGGCTCTTGAGGTAACTAGATAACACAGGTGGTTCCTGAGGATAACAAAGGAAATAAGCTGTTTCTGAAATGAGAGAAGAAAATAGGCCACCTGGAAAGTCAGACAGATCCACATAGGAGCATCTGGTTTCTGAGATAACAAGATAAAATGGGGGAAAGACTGTTCCTAAGGAGATGAGCTAAAGTAGACCTCCTCACAGGCCTTGCTGATTTGAATAGATGGTTTCTGGGGTAGCCAATTCCTGAGCTGCAGCCCTTAAAGAAAATCTGTGAGGTTAGGAAAGAAGAAAAAATTCACAGCTGTTGTGTTGATAAGTTGGAACTGACTTATATAGTGACCCCAATGGGGTTTTCAAGGTAAGTGAAATATTTAAGTAGTGGTTTTACCAGTTCTGCAGCTCCAGGGAGTTCCCAGGGCTGGGCAGGGGTTCAAACAAAGACGTCCTCCAGAGTCCTAGCCCATGACTCTATTCAATACATCATACTGGGAATTCCAGCTAAGAGTGGCCAACTGAGTGTAAGGTGAAGTGTGAGCTCAGGGGCCAGATTAAATTCAGTGACAACTGGTTTGAGACCTGAGCAAATTCCCACACCAGCCCCTTTCTATGACTACAGATCAAGTCCCACAGCAGGCAGTGGTGTTTGCCACCAAGCAGGTATAGACAGGAACTGCAGTCTAAAGATGGAGTGAAGAAATTGTACGGGCTTTGTGAGATCTGGAATCTTATCCAGCCAATCCAACCACATTCCATGAAAGCCTTTACCCTAATTTGGGTAGGAATTGGCTCAGTCCAAATCTGGAGAACAGGGAAAGTCCCCATAGATTGGAGGAGGACAAATGTCCCTATCTTCAAAAAGAGGGGAAAGAGAGGACCCAAATAATTACCGCCCAGTCAGCTTGACATCTATTCCTGGAAAATTCTAGAACAGATTATTAAGCAGATAGTCAACAAGCAATGCTATCATTACTAATAGTCAGCACCGGTTTCCCAAAAAACAAGTCATGGCAGACTAATTTGATCTCTTTCTTTGACCGAGTTACAGGCCTGGTAGATGAAGGGAACACTGTGGATGTTGCTTATCTTGATTTCAGTAATGCCTTCGGTAAGGTTTCCCATGATATATTTGCAGAGAAGTTAGTAGAATGTGGAATAGATAATGTTACTGTTAGGTGGATTTGTAATTGGTTGAGTGATTATAGCCAAAAGGTGATCATACATGGCTTCTCCTCAGCATGGAGAGCGGTGACTAGTGGGGTGCCCCAGAGTTCTATACTGGGTCCGGTACTATTCAATATCTTTGGATGAAGGAATAGAGAGTAGACTGATTAAACCTGCAGAAGATACCAAATTGAGAGGGGTTGCTAATTCCCTAGGATAGGATAAAATCCCAAATGACCTTGACAGATTAGAGTGCTGGGCCAAAGCTAATGGAATGAGTTTCAACAGAGAGAAATGTAGGGTCCTATGTCTAGGCAGAAAAAATGAATTGTACTGTATAGATATAAGATGGAAGACACTTTGCTGGAGAATAGTACCTATGAAAGGGATCTGGGAGTCTTGGTGGACCACAAATTGAACATGAGTCAGCAATGTGATGCAGCGGCCAAGAAAGCCAACACGATTCTTGGTTGCATCAACAGAAGTATAGTGTCTAGATCATTGGTTCTCAACCTGTGGGTGCCCAGATGTTCCTGGACTGCAACTCCCAGAAATCCTGGCTAGCTCAGCAAGGGATGAAGGCTTATGGGAGTTGCAGTCCGGGAACCTCTGGGGACCCAAAGGTTGAGAATCACTGGTCTAGATCAAGGAAAGTGATAGTACCACTCCATTCTCTGGCCAGACCCCACCCAGAGTACTGTGTTGAGTTCTGTGCACCTCAATTTAAAAAGAATGATGACAACCTCAAATGGGTCCAGAGGAGGGCGACTAGGATGGTTAAGGGTCTTGAAGAAATGTCTTACGAGGAGCAGCTTATGGAGCTGGGAATGTTTAGGTTGAGAAGGGATATGGGAACCATGTTTAACTATTTGAAAGGATGTCATATCAAAGAGGGGACTGGTTTGTTTTCCATGGCTTCAGAGACTAGGACTCGAAGCAACAGGAAAAGAGATTCCATTTGAACATTAGGTAGAACTTTATGATGGTTAGAGCTGTTTGGCAGTGGAATATGCTGCCACGGAGGGTGGTGGAGTCTCCTTCTTTGGAGGTTTTTAAGCAGAGGCTGGATGGCCATCTGTTGGGAGCACCGTGATGAGGGATCCTGCATGGCAGGGAGTTGGACTAGATGGCCCTTGAGGTCTCTTCCAACTCTGTGATTCTATGATTCTATGCTATGGATTATCAGCATTTTCATTATTATTTTTAAATGAGTAACAGAAGATATTCAGTGGAGCTGTATGAAGAAGACTAAGGGCATGGTTACACTTTTGAAATAAATGGTATGATGGATCAGGTTTTTAAGTTTAGTTTAGAGTTAACATAGTCATGTTATTTTGGGAGGGGTGTCCTCTTGGGAAAACTTTTAATCCATTTAAAACTGTCTTATATATCAATCAAGGGGGCTACATGGGATTTTAGAGACACTGCATTTGAGGCTTCAACCTGTCCCTCTCTGCCGTGCTGATGCCGGCTGCTTCTCACAGTCACTCGCAACTGCTGTGTTGTTGTTGTTGTTGTTGCAATCTGGCATAGAGGTAGCACAGAATGTCAGAGAGAGAGAAATTAAAGCACGTGTCCCTGCACACAGAGAAAATGTGTGTGTGTGTGAGAGAGAGAGAGGGGGGGTTGGAGAAGGAGAGAAAGCAATGGAGCCCTGGTTAAAACTTATCAGAAACATTTTGACTGGATTGGCACTTCTGGGCTTGGGAAAGAGGGAGGCCCAAAGATATACATGCAGGAGGTGGCGAAGGAGAGCAGAAGGCACACCAGTGAGTGGCAAACCACATAGATACAATTTGGCATATGTGAATGCCAGCAGAGGTGTTCACATATGCCAAAATGATTCACATTAAATTGGTTTCACAAGCACTTTAAAATAAATAATCCTCTTGCCAAGCAAAATACTTCATTTTCCAATCAAAAAAGGTGCTTCCTAAATTTACAATAAATAAATAAATAAATAATCCACCCTTCCATGTGCATGGTGTAGTCACCTTTAAAAAAATCAATTTCAAACTTGTTAAATCTGATTCAAATAGTTTTATTTGCCATGTGTAATTGAGCTCTAAGATTTCTATTCCTTCTTGGTAGCAAATCCTTTGCATTATTTTATAAGTCCCACTGAAGTCCTCCCAGTATTAAAATGCTGATCAGCCTACCTCACAGAGGGATGACCATTAATTACTTTCCAATGATAAAGAGGACTGTGAATTCTTCACACTCATGGTTCTCTCTGCATGTCAACAGATTCCCCAGACCTGTTGTGCAAATCTTTTGGCAACTGTGTGCGGTCTCTCACCTCCTCGGGCTGAGTATGTTTCTCATTACAGCTTCTTGACCTAAACCCTTTTTTTGTTCCTCAACAGCTTAACAATGTCACGCTTCCAAATTAATACCAAATATAAAAATAGTGTCAATTTTATTTTGGAGACTCAGGCTAATAGCAGCGGGGGAAAGTCGCATAAACTTCAAAATCCCCAGCAGAGAAACTCTCAGTGTGAATAATGTGTGCACATGGAATTAATCTCCGGGATGTGGGATTAATATAAAATGCAAAGGCATTTCCTCATCAACAGCTGCTCCAGTCTGTGGGCATCATTTCTACATGCAAATTGTTGTTCAAGCAGCAGTGAATCTGAGCGCATATGGAATCACGTCACCCAGGGACCACTGCAACTGGATCTGATGAGGGGTGTCGATCCCTCAAGCGGCCGGGGGGAGGGGGAGGTTGCCATTAATAGCGACAACTCTGAATCAGAAAGCTATAATTTCACACCGTAAGCCAGATCAAATACTCTTGCAAGGGGGGGCTTTCCCGTATCTCAAGGAGCCCTTTTGAACTCAGCCACCTGTCGGGAAGCAAAAGATCTTGAAGTCTTCTTGCAAAGCGCTGCCTCCCCACCCCCCACAAGAATTCTTGGAGGAGAACCTCAAGGCACACATGTCACCGCTGCTTTCTTGACAGGTTGACATGATGCCAACATTTCCCAGGTTATCATAAGAAAGAAAGAAAAACTTGGTGCTAATAGAATTGGTAAAGGGAGGAGAGAGAGAGACAGACAGACAGACAGACACTCAACCTGAGCAAGTACGTGGAAGAAAATGCATGCATTCCCCCGTGCTCCTAGAAATAGCTGCAGAAAGCTGGATTCCCTGTCGATTTTATTAGGAATGTGATAGAATCCTTCTTTAAAATGGGATGGTATCTTGATTCCACAGGCTTACTCCAGCTTGCTGAGGCTCCAGATCTCAGGCCCCTTAAAAAGCACCTCACTTCTAAATGCCCCACCCCTTCCCAAACAGAAAAGGATTGCAAATAGGACAGACTCCCCCTCTTCCTTTCAGGGGCTGTTTGTAGGCATTCCCAAAAACAGTAACAATCAGTACTTCCTTTGAGTCCCCCTCCTTCACAGGCGAGTTGAGTCAAACCCTCCCAGATGGCCAACCTAGAGGCTTCTGGAAATACCCTCCATGAGTATTCTCTCCCCTCCACACACATATTCCCCCATCCTCTTCCCCAACCAGTGAGTCATGCGGGGGAGACTAGTTAAATATGGTGCTCTCATTCATTCTTCCAGGACTTCAGGAAGCAGGAGGAGAGAGTGCTGCCTTTCCCACACCCACATGGGAAGGGGTTCCAAGAGGAAATCCTGGTTCCCAGTGGAATTATAAAGAAGAAAAAGCCACCTGGCACTTTGCCCTGGAGCTTGGTCAAGAAGATGGGAGAATCTGCTTGTACCTCATTTCTGTTCCCTGTCCCCATTTCCAGTGTCTTCTGTGCCCGTTTAAAAATTAAGATGACAGTGGCCAAAATCTTGCTTAGGGTAGTACAGGCACTCCTCACTCAACTATAGAGTTCTGTTCCTACAAATAGGCCATTAAGTGAACTGGTTGTTGAGGAGCTTAAGGTGGACATCTTGTGGTGTGTTGAGCCCCCCCCCCCCTTATAGGCAGGCCAGAGCAGGTAAGTCTCTCAGGGAGGCCACAGGAGAAGCAGAACCAAAAGGAGGGGAAAACAGAGATGGAGGTGCCCGATCTCTCATTCTCCCCTCCCCCACATAAGTGAGGAGGAGGAAGCTAGGGGGTTGCTGTAACCCTGCCTCATCTCCTCTGACCTGCTGACAAGGTAGGTTCAGGCAAGCAGAAGCAGGTTTGATGCAATGGCCCAGACCTTGTGGTATTGGACAGCAGGTTCTTCCTGAGGCAGAAACTAGGCACTGACCCTAGCTTTGGCCACTGGTGTTGGTTGTAAGCCTGAGTTGTAATTAAACAGGTAGATTGTTAAGTGAAGAGTGGTTGTGAATTACACTAGACTGGGCCCATTGAATTGCTTAGTGAATCAGCTTCCCTGTAACTCATGATGACTCACTGTGACTCACTGTGCTGAAGTAAGTTGCAGTTAGAGTAGTCCTATTGGACTCAATCGATCCTGGCCTACTCTACTATAGTGGACTATTATTTGTACACGACCCCTAAACTCCGCAGCAAATGGCTGCCAGCTCCAGAGCTTACAATTGTTTCCCCACCAGCTCCGGAGTTTGCAGGAAATTAAGTGCGACCACGCGCACTTTTCTTGTACCTGCTCTAGGAGGGTGAAAATCCCCAGGTCCGGATTTAATCTGGTGAGTGCGGGGCTCTCCTCCCAAGGGGCGGGAGGCAAAAAACAAACAAACAGAAGAGAAGGAATCAGGATGACGGGGCTCCGGGCAGCTTCGGAGGTGAGCCTGCATTTTTTCCTCTCTTTCTTCCTCCCTCCCCTCACGCAGACAGGAGCAAGGAAGTGCGGAGGGGTGGGGACGCAGGAAGAGCAACAAACCCCCAAGATCCCTGGTCCGAATTTAAGTGGCCAGCGGATCTTAGGGGTCGTGTGAAAAGGCCCTATGTGAAGCCACGGGAGTTTGATCCCTTGTCTCTTTGACTTATAGCCATTTGGCAATGCACGTTACAACCTTTGGCTGGTGGCAAAAAGTGTTCCTCAGTTCAGCAAACACATTTCTTTCCAACAATTCAATTATTTTTCATATGATAATGTGAACCTTGCAGATGGCAGACACCACAGGAGGCTACAGTATCCCATGGTCTCTTATACAAGAATGCCTTCCATACAATGCAGCTGTAAATACAACGGTGTTCAGAGGCAAAGAAAAGGCAGTGATAATTCTACCACCTTGATTTCCATTTTGCTAGTGGAAAGGATATTGTGAATAGCATTTGATGGGTGAGCAATGCGCTTTTGCATTGATGCAGCTGACTTTCAAAGCGTGCCCATTTCACCATACAATTTCTTCACAAATCTACCAAAAGTTTTCCATGTGCGATGGCCTATTTGGGGTAAGAGCCACTGGTTATAGCACCACCTAATTGCCTCTGGGATATATCTAGCCCAATTTTCTGTCAGTAGGCCAGAGTCAACAAAAGTCTCCAGTGGATCAAAGAGTTCCTGCCAACATCAAGAGCCTCTGTCCTGACACAGTGGAAAAGGCCTTATCACCGTTTAGGTGTTTGTTTCTTAACTTGGCATTAACTCCTGTGAGCTTCAGATTTGCCCAAACATACCTAAGCCTATCAAAGAGACACTGAAAGCCTGCAATGTAAACTCTTGGGTGGAGACCTATTGAGAGTGTGGCATTTGATTTGTTGGATTTAGGCGTGTTTTCGGGATGCTGTTTCCAGTAGCAGGTTAATCCATTGTTCCATGTCTCTCGCCTGTCAAACAAGCTATTCATATGTTTAACATTCTGTCTTCCAAACTGGCATGAATAAAATCTTTTACACTTATTTTTTAGCAAGGTGAGAGTTTAGGATGTGTCGCAACCTGCAGCCGCTGTGATTGTATCTGAACTGAATGTGCAACTAATCCTTTCTACCACCACCTCCTTTTCCCTCCCACCCTTTCCCAATGTTCTCTTGCACACAGAGAGAATGTTCATACATCCCCACTAGATTAGCTTCCAGCTGTTTACAGAGCTTCCAGCTGTTGCACGTCCCGATAGTCAGAGTAATACTGAAGCTGGGCCACCACGACCACCTCGCCCGAGAAGATCTCCTACACAAGTCCAGTGGGCGGCATCAAGGAAATCGCAGTTCCTCTGTGCATCAGCCAGAAAGGACAGTGGGCTGGCAGGGAGGAGTTTGCAAGTCTCTGGTGCTCTTTCATGGTGCGCATGTTCTTTTCAATCTTTATCACAATGCCTATCCATCTTGAACCAGGCTGTCTGCCATTGGAATGGGCTACTTCAGAAGGTGGTGGACTCTCCTTCATGGAGGTTTTTAAACTGGTGGTTGAATGCCCATCTGTCAGGATGCTTTAAATATAGATTTCTGCATTGGTAGGAAGTTCACCCTTTTGGTTCCACCTACTATGGAACTGCATAATTTGTGTGTGTGTGTAAGGGTAATAATACAGAAACATGCATGCATGCATGCTTGCATTATTTAAAGCATTCTTTCCCACCCAGTCTTTAGTAACTGAGTCCCCTTAAACACCATGCAGGTGTGCATTTTTGGAACTGCAGCCCCAGCCCTAGTTATGCACAATTGCATTCACTGAAATTGGCAAGTTGAGCCTAGGTAGGTTCCCATCTTCTCTTTGAATGGCATGCATAGGCTTCGAAATTGTACATTTGCCTGCTCAACAGATTTTAGATCCCACTAGACTCTGGTCTGAGCTTAGAAGCACAAATCTTTAAGATTTGGTTTTTTTTTTAAAAAAAAAGCAAAAGCAAAAATAGCATTGGTTGAGCAACAAGCATTTTGTCCTTTCGGTCTTCCTGGAGGAGCTGCTGCTTGAACCTTGCCCTGCCACCGGGACACTCTTTTGAAATGGTTGTCTCCATCAGTTCCAAAGTCTCCAGGCAGTTAAATATAGAAGAAAGGAATCAGGTTAGCTAGCTAGAAAATATGAATAGAAATCCGGGAAGGAAGCATGGTTAATCCCTCAATCGCTATTTTAACATCTGCAGTGGAAATCTCAAATATTTCTGTACAGATAGTTGTTGTGAGTTTTTCGTGCTTAACAACACCCATCAACTACATATTAGGATCGTTGCTACCCCTGATTATCTTGAAACTTCTTAATCCCTCCATCACAATACAATGACTAACATCTATTGTCCTGCATAGGACAAGCTTCCTTTTCCCCACAACTTTAAGAACCCCAGTCTCACTCACTCTATACCCTGAAACGCAAAGAGAAATCCTAATTCCCTGAGCTCCTTGCCCTCTGAAGATGCCAGCCACAGAGTCTGGCGAAACATCAGGAAGAAAAACTTCCAGAACACAGCCAAACAGCCCGAAAAACTTACAACTATCAGATCCCAGCCATGAAAGCCTTTGAGAATACATTTCAGTACAGCCTTGTCAGCTGGAAACAGCAGTGTAAGAGATGGGCCGCGCGTGTGTGAATAAGCAATCACAGACCAAACATATGGCTGTTCCAGTCAATGAGCAGCTGTGAATCAACCCTTTGTTATTTTTGCTATAGCAGATAGGATCTTGTGCCACCCAGAAGATGAACAGATTTACTGTAGGATGCACTGCCATGGTCTACAGTCTGCTGTGAACATGAAGCACTGCTCTCAGCTGACACGCACACATCCACCATGTAAAGCAGCATTACACAATGGTGGGAGCTACAGCTTCCCTCAATCACCGCCAGCTGCCAGAGATTGTGAAAAAGCACAGGCCAGCTACATCTGGAGGACCAAAGTGGCTCAACCCTGCCACACAGAAAATAATTGTGAATGGTGGGTTGTAGTTCCTCCATGGCCCTATTATGTAAAACACAAATAGATGGAAAAGTGATTCTTGCAGTGGTGCTAATTTACTAATGTGCTAATTTACACCAGGTGTGGAAGAGGAAATGTGTGTGTCTGTTTAGGCCAAACAAAAACAAGATCAAACTTCACACTAACCTTCTGATCTCAATTTCATCTCAGTGTAGTGGCTGCAATCAGTTGTGAGCTGGGAGGTGGTAGACTTGTGAGCTACAAAATGTTCTGTTTTTATATATACCGCCCCATACCACTTCAAGTAGTCTCTGGACGTTTACACTTTTTAAATTACAGTATGCAGCCTACACATTGCGCACACACCCCATCAAGCTGGGTACTCATTTTACTGACTTCGGCAGGATGGAAGGCTGAGTTAACCATGAGCCTGCTATCTGGGATTGAACCCCAGGTTGTGAGCACAGTTTTACCTGCAGTACAGCATTTTAACCACTGCACCACGGGCTATAAATATAAGCAAATGAATTTTCCCACTCAAAGCAGTTGGCAACCACAAGAGAGGTCTCTCTCCAGAAATGTGTGGATGAGCCACACACACACACACACACACACACACACACACACACACACACACATACAGCTCCATGTTCAGCCCTATCCCCTTTGCAAAGCTAGGCCACCATCCCCTAGCATTTCATACACAAAAGGGGTTCATTAACTGATTAAATTAATGTCTGGTTTTAACCTTGTTATCAGTCTTATGGTTTGTAATTAGAAGAGTACCTTAAGGGCTGGTTGTATGCAAATGTCACAGCTCAAACATAATCAGCCTTCTGGTGAATGCAAAATTAGCTGACTCAGTTTTCTAGCTGGCCTTCAAAATTTAAGTACAGATTCCTCTGAATTATGATTTTGGACTGTTTCAGTCATGGCTAGAGATGGGTACGAAACACCAAGAGCTGCCTAGATGCCCTAAGCACATCCGGTCTTGCTTGATTTCAGAAGCTAAGCAGGGTCGGCCCTGGTTAGTACTTGGATGGGCGACCACCAGGGAACACCAGGTGCTGTAGGCGCCTGGAGTAGGAACTGACAAGCCACTCCAGTATTCTTGCCAAGAAAACTCCATGGAGGACGTGGGGTCACAAAGAGTCTGTCATGACTGTAACGACACAACATACACACACACGAAACGCCAAAATGGTGTTTTGTTTTGTTTTTTGTTTCTTTTCCCCGTTTCATTTCGTTTATTACAAAATGATTTTTTTAGAAAAATTCTTTTTATAGTTCGTTCCAGGGTTTTTGTTTGTTTGTTTTTTTACACTGTTGGGGCCAGGCTGGCCAGTCAGCAGTTTTTTTTTTCTCCTGCCGACCAGATGGCTCACAGGGAGGCAGGTTGACAGATTTTTTTCATTATTATTTTCCCCGCTGATCGGCGCTCATTTTTATTATTTATTTTGACAGGCACTAAGATCAGTGCTTATTAAAATAAATAATAAAAAACAAAAATCAAAACGGAATGAAATGAAAATTTCCATTTCGTTTTGCTTCGTTTTTTTAAAAAAAGGGCACTTCGTTTTTCATTTTGTTAGGAAATGAAACGAAAAACGAAATCTCTAGTCAGGTTTCTCCAGCTCAATTTTACCTCCAGTGATGGGCAACTATCTGTCTTGATTAATTAATTATATTTATATGCCGTCTTTTTCCCCCATGGAGGACCTACAACATCTAAAGCTAAACAATTGTATCATACAATTGCCATTTTTTTTAAAAAAAAATCACAATTAGAAACAAATGTTAAACACTTTAAAAGCATTATAAAATCTCCAAGTTTAATTTTAAAAACATTACTGAAACACATGCATATTGGCTAAAAGCTTGCCTGAAGAGGAACATCTTTGGTTCTGGAAGAACAAGTGGGAGGGGACCATCCTGACTTCTCTGTGTGGCACATTCCAAAACCTGGGAGCAACTACTACAAAGGTCTTCTCTTGTGTCCTTGTCAAATGAGCTTGGAAAGTTTGTGAGGTTGGCGGGGGGGAGGACAACCCCAGAAGATCTTTAAAACCTAGAAGGCTCCTATAAGATGATGCAATCCTTCACATAGCCTGGACCCGAGATGATTAAGGGCTTTATATGCAATAGCCAGCCACTTAATTAGGCCTGGAAACAGACTAGCCAGCCCATGAAGCTGTTGCAATAAAGGAGCTGCAATAACCAGCACATGCCAGCACTCGGATAATAGCATTTGGATCCAGGTGAAGTTGCCAAACACTCTTCAAAGGCAGACTCACAAAGAGCGCATTGCAGTAATCCAGACAAGATGTAACTAAGGCATGTGTCACCATGGCTTGATCAGACAGCTCAAGGAATGGGTGCAGTTGGTATAGTATGTTAGTTTTAAATGCAGAAATTCACTCCTGGCCATTGTTGAAACCTGTGCACCCAAGACACCTAGTTTAAGACTTTTCTCAGAGTTTCTTCTCCTAATATTAAGGAAATATTCATTTTCAGTCTCAGTCAACAAGCTGGTTTTGGCACAGTAGCTATCTTTCCCACCAGAATCAGGTCTTTTACAGAGCTCAAGACTGTTAATTGCTCATTCAGGACCAGCATGCCCTGAAAATAACCAATTTACAACAGGGATCTCTCAGTCTACCATCCCCCAGGAATCCAGCTTCCCCACTGTGGGTCAAGGGCTGCTTGATGGTGTCAACATGACTTCAAAGGGGCTTCCCTTTCTCCATGGGTGCTACTAACTGGCGTATCTACCTCTCCCGTTAACCAGCTTGCGTTAACAAGCCATTCAGCTCGCCTTGCGGTTATCAGCTACCACCACTTGGGGGCCGTCTTTCCCCTTTAATGCCAACTTGCAGGAAGAAAGAAAGAAATATAGCTCTCATCTGAATGCTCAGATGGCAGCAAGGGAGGTGGGGCGCGGCGGCGGGTTGGGGGGGGGGGAGAAGAGAACAGAGAGAATGCCGCAAATATGAAGACAGTGTGTCAAGATTCTGCCGAAGGGAGGGAAGGAGAGAGAGAGAGAAATTCCAAGGCGACGCTCCTGGAGATTCCGAGCTAGTCGAGCCACTGCTTTCTGATCGGGGATCTGGGCTGGGGCTGGGGGGTGGAGAGGCGTGGGGGGCGAGAGAGAAAGGGAGGGGTGGGGAAGGCGGTCCGTGATTTTGGATGGCGGCTCCCTGCCCTGTAAATCTGCCAAGTGAAATTGCACCATCGGAGCGGTCTAACTTCAGTGGGTGGGGACCTGGGCGCTTCCTTAAACAGGCAGGAGAAGGAGCGAGAGAGAGAAGGGAAGGGAAAGAAGGCAGCGTAGCGCTCCGGCCGCGTAACCTGGGCGGCTGTCGCAGCAGCAACAGCAGCAGCAGGAGGGGCTGCCGCCGTCCCCCCCCCCTCTGCCCGGCTGCAGCCTCCGCTGCTGGATCTGTCATCGAACACGTGGAGGGGCTTCTCTTGCGCCACGGAAACTTTCGAGGGATACTTACTTCCAAGTTGGACACGCGCGCGCGCCCGCGCCCTCGGTGACAGCGGCATGGGAAGGGATCTCGCCGCGCGGCACGGATCCGGGCGCCCCTTTCCAGACCGGGAAGAAAAGGGATTTTTTTGGGGGGGGCGTCTTTTTCTCCCTTCCGCCTTTCCCTTTTACCGTTGGGATTCCGGTCCACGTTTTGGCGACCGTCTGTGGACATCTGCGCACCCCGAGATGCATTTCCCCCCCGAGTGCTTCTTCCTTCCCCAGCTCCTCGCGGCATGGGAACATGTTGCAAAGGCATCATCCTCTTCCAGCGCATGGGCTCTCCGTTTCCTGAACCGTGTGCGTGCGTGTGTCTGTGTGTAAAATGAGGGGTCTCTTCTCTCCGCACCTTCCCTTCCGGCTTTTCTCCACTTGAGCCCGAGGAGATCTAGGGGTCCAGAGAGACCAAGCGAGAAGGCCGTCCGCTGAACTCCAGAGCACTCGCCCGGTCCCCCCCCCCCCCCCCCCACCCCGCCCGCCGCCGGGGGGGGGGGGGGGGGGGGGGGGCAAAGAGAGACGGGACCCAGCATGCAGGCGTGGGATGGGTCTGTGTGTGGGGTGGTGGTGGTGGTGGTGGTGGATGGTGCCTTTAAACTTTGTCACTCACCCGCCCTGGGAAAGACCCTGGCCGCTTTCTCTTCCCGCTGCCCAGTTCCCGTATTTCATGCGCTTGCGGCCGGGTCCCTTTAAGTCGCGAAGATGATGATGGGGCGGGCGGCGGGTGGGGGGGGGCAGGATATCAGTCTGAGAGAGCCAGTCAATCAAAGATCAGGCCCTCGCGGAGACAGCCGTGGTCGCCGCCGCCGCCGCTGCCGCTAGGACGAGCAGCAGCAGAGCCAGGCAGGGCGGGCCCCCCGGCGGGGTGTCCTTGCTCGGCTCCCGCTAACCTGCCGCGTGGAGGGCGACGGGAAAGCAGGTCCCGGAGCCCGGCCTGGCACATTGTCCCTCGCCCACCGCCGGTGGCCTGCCGATCGCTCCACTTGGATGGGCGGCCCCTGTCCATGCCTTCTCCAGGCACGTTTCCGAGACGCGGGGAGGGGAGGGCGGCGGCGGCAAGGGTGTCGCGCCGGTTCACACGTTCGCACGCCTTGGGCTTTGA
>JAHTLZ010000010.1:4799469-4821797 GCA_023846285.1 Phrynocephalus versicolor
GGGGGGGGCGCGTGACTGGCTTTCCTTTTGTCTCGTTTTTTTCCCCTCTCCGGAAAAAAATCCGAAAAAAGTCTCGCCGAGGAAGCCTTGTGTACGAGGTCGTGGTGGTGGTGGTGGTGGTGGTGGGGGCTGCTTGCGGTGTGGTGGAGATCTGTCCTCGGAGAAGCTTCCCGTGAGTGTGTCCCATCGAGTGGCCCAGCCGAGCAGACCGGGCGGGGTGGGGAGTTGGGGGCTGGGTCTTTGCGGGCGAGATGAGAAGTTTCTGCCTTCAACTGGCCTACAAAGTCCCAGTTCCCGGCTCCTAACTATATGCGGGGCCGCTCCCTGGGCACCTCCCTGCGAGGAAGGCGGGGGTGCGTAAGGAGGGAGACGCGCTCAAAGTTGGGGTGGAGAAAATTGGGGTGGGGGGGAGAGAGAGAGAGAGACGGCGGAGAAACCCACTGCTGTTTGGGACGGGCAGGCGAGGTGAAGTTTCTCCAGGGCCTGGAACCCTGGTTTGCAAAAGCTTGTGCTCAAACGTTTGGGTCCTCCCTTAAAAACTTCTCAAACGGGTCCCGTTTCTCCAGGCTTTCCGCCCTGTGGGAGAGGTTCACGATTTGTAGCAAAGGCAGGCGACAACCGTCGGGCACAGGGGTCTGTTGGAAGCCAAGTCGGAGGCGCGGACCCAACCATGCTTATTTTTAGTGGCTTGCGCCCTGCCTGCCATAGGCCATTGTAGAACCAACATGCAAATGAGCCAAAGTCCAGATTGTGATATTTCAGAAGACATGGAGATCCATGTATCTGTTTGCAAATGACTGAATTTAAAACCTGGAGATGAGAGGTGTTTTCCTGCCATCAAAATACATTTGCTGCATGAAACATTATTTATGCAGCTAACTTAAGGTGAATTTCTGTTGCTGATACTAATAAGGGAGGGGGTATTTATGTCAGGTGAAACTTATTTTTTTTTAATCTTACCACCATCTCCCCAGCCATACTCAAGTGAAAAGTATTTAGGGCTCCCAAGTGTGCAAGTCATGCTAAGCAAATCTGCTTCCAGGCCTTAAATCTTAATTATGCCAATGTTCCCTCACCTTCTCTCCTTTTCACTCCTTCTTCTTTTCACGCTTCTCCGTTTGAGGGAGCGGGGAAGGAACAAATGCATATTTCTTCAGTTCATATGGTTTCAACAGTAAAATTGCAAGTGGACTGATAATTTACAGTTTTGTTTGCCAAAGGAAAAAAAATAGATCATCAAAACAACACTGCATGCTGCTTATGACAGTGAACATTTCAGAGTACATGGTGGAGTTTGCAATTTGAATACTAATAACAGCAAATGGGAGAAGTGTTATTAAACTATCACTTGTTGAAAAACTTTAATTTTTAATTTTTATAACATTTTTTTCTTAAGAAGCAGGGGATTGGTTAAAAAAATGCATGTAGTCAAAAGAATGGTGATTCTTTGGTTTAAATACCTTTAGGTCCATAGCGCAATTTGAAACCAAATTATTTGGCATCCATTGGTGGGGAGGGAGAAATAGTACCTGTGCAACCTATGCACCCAGTCTGTGAATGTTACTCACATGTAAGTCTCTCGGCATTCAGGGGAACTTACTCCTCATAAGTGTGCATGAGACTGCAGCTTTAAAAAGTCTGTCCAAATTTTCACCCTAAATGAATTAAAATCCCAGTAACTCAGCATGGTCGACTATTCTTGCCATAACTTACATGGGCTCTACAGGAGGGGTCAATACGATTCAGACTTACAGAGATTGCAATTTTTGCAATCTATGCTCACACACTTAATTGCACTAAAGCGTGTGCTCTTGTGCATAAGTCATCTGGTGGGGAGACACAAGAACCCCTTCCCACCAGAAGGTTTGGAAGAAAATTCTGGGGGATTTCTGCAAAATCCATTTGACAACTTTGTCCTGTCACGCAAAAGGAAAAGCAGAGGCCTTTCACCTCGATTGGGCTTCCCTGGACTTTGTGTTCAGATTATGCAACAGATCTGAACCAAATACAATTAGAACAGCAGCAACACTGAAATATGGAGAATTTCTTTTTCCAAACAAGACATTTGTTTAACATCAAGTTAGTAGTTTTTGATCTGCCGTTGGGAATCTAACCTTCTCGTACCAAATTTATGCCCAAATTTATTTGAAAAGGTAGCTAAACCAGATGCTGTTTCTGTGTAGCTGCCTATGTTGCTAAAGCACCCTGTTTTCACCATTATCTTTTTCAAAGATCCTCCGCCAAGAAACAAAAACTAAGAAAACTGAATGGTCAGTATTGTTGGTAGAAATATTCTATTGTTTTTCAGATAAAGAATTTGGTGGATTTTCAGAATTAGCGTACAAAACCACATGTGTGTGTGTGTAACCTGTTGATACAGTGTAATATCATTTAAGGCATTTAAAGGTTGTCATGGTCTCCAGAAATGTGGCCTCACAACTGGATCTGTGCATATCCCTTTACCAAATAAATTAAAATTAAAATTAAAATTAAAATTAAAATTAAAATTAAAATTAAAAGTCAGTGGGGAGGGAAGAGCAAGAAAGAGACAGAAAATCTCACTTGGGATTTGATCCCATTCTTTAATAAGTGACTACAGAATTTGTCGATATGCGGAGTGGACATCTGCATGTGTCACTTGAAATAAATTCTCCAGTACAGAGCTTACTGCCGGGTTCATATGGAAGATGTAATCCTATAGGCATTTTCTTGAGAATCCTCCCTGCCTGCCCGCAGTAGTACTTAATTTCTAATAAAGAAGCATAGCAACAGACGTGGACAGTGTAATCCTATTTATCCCCGCAGAAAGTCCTCCTGACGGAATTTACGGAGACCTACTTCCAGGAAAGCCTAGTTATCATGGAGCAAAGCCCATGAAATTCAGTAAAGCTTAGCTCAGCGTGATGGCGTGTAGAACTTTTTAAAAGTTACTTTGGTAGCCGAAGTGATCTTTTTTTGTCCAGAGCAAGTGATACAAATATATTCTTTGATAAACCACAGGGCTGCTCTTCGTTTTGTTTAGTCGGTCTTGTTTTTTGTGTCCTTCGTTGTTAGTCTGCTTGGGCATAGCCAGGATGGGACAGCAAAGGCAGAGTTTACTTAAATAAATAAAATAATAGATGTCCTATTATAATATTCCAAAATCTAAAACTTCAAAATTACAAAGTAGAGTACATACTGTATTTAGATTTAGTATCCCAATCTTAGTAGGGAAAAAACATATTTTTAATTTCAAAGCATTTGAACCCTAAGTGTTTCAAAATAATGTGGATCTGCTTTAACACTGGAATAAACTTAATTGAAGTAGTGTGTTAGCACTGAGCATAAATGCAATTAATTACCATGTATTTCCTACTGCACAAGAGCACTCTACTGTGGTTTTCTTAAAGATACATCTCTGTGCCTTTTTGTGCATACACTCAATAGGGAAATGTCAACATTTCAATAATATTTATTAGGTCTTTTTTTGGGGGGAAGGGAATTTTATTATGTTATCATCTTTTATTATTTACTTTCCCTTGCTCCTTTTTTGCTGATTAATTACTTGCTTAATATATGCAAAAATATGTAAACAGGCACCCAATGGGATCTGCAGAAGAGAGCCAGCTGTGTCTCGTAGCAGTCCTATCATCTTAGTGCCTCAAACATTTCTGTTCCGAAATTCTCCTTAGAACTGCAGACGCTTGTTATTTATTTAAAAACGAGGCACACTTGGTAAATTGGGACTTCTGCTCTTGGGGGGGGGGAGGAGGTAAAAGGTTATCTCTTATTAAATGGTGTTGCTCTTATAGACAGCTATTGACCTGAGCCTCTCCCCAAAGAAAAGGGACACAATCAATCTCACAGTGAACATGGGCTGAAGTTCCTTTGAAAAATCAAATGAGTGTTGGTATTGGAGAGAGAAGGAGAGAAGAGGGAAACAGAAGGAGCAAAGTGAAATTCCAGTGAAGTGAATGAGCTTTCTTTAATTAGATTTCTAGCAGAGAAATAATAGTAGATCCATAGCGCATTGTACCTTTTGAGTCCTAGTGGTTTTGATGGAACAATCCACTATAGTTTACTTTTGATTTCCAGTTTGGAATTCAGCTCTGATTTGTACATATGGGAGGGGGGATGCCTTTCCTTAAAGTAACTGCTGAGATTTATTGGGGTTTAGAAGAGACTGCCCCCCTTACCCCCCTAATTCTTGTTTTTAACTTTAAAACATGTCTTGATAACTCAGAAACCTAAAGAAAGAAAAATAGAGCCCTGAGGTGGGAATAGGATGGAGTCATGTAGCTATTCCCGTCCTCTTGTTTTCCACTCTTGTATCAGCCCCTCGCATAAGCTAGTAGTAGACCTGCTGCCAGGACAGAGAGAACAGGGTAGGGGCACCTCCGGGCATGGTCGCCACAAGCACCTCTGTAGGACTCCATCCTCCATCCCAGAGCTCTGATCTCTGAATCAGGGGGCATGAAACTATTTTTGCCCTCTCGCCTTCTGATAGATATGTGCACAATGCAGGCATTGACACACACACACACACACACACACAGAGAGAGAGAGAGAGAGAGAGAGAGAGAGAAAGACAGAGGGGGAAATCATAACTATGGGCAATGGGTTGAGCAGAACAGAAAGTTACACACATAGTTCAGAAAAGTTCCCTCCTTTTCTGCTCTGTAACTCCTAGAATGGCCAAGCAAGCAGGGCCACGGGCTATTCCATCCTGGCGATGTTTGGACCTGGAGTCCAAAAAGCCGCTGTCTCAACATTTATGTATACACAGGAGACGGCAGACTTTATCCTAGATGGCTTCTATTTGAAAGAATGTGTTTATGTTTTAAGTGGCGGCCCTTAATCCTTCTATGAGCATGGTTCTATTTCCACAGAATGCAGACAACATTCTTCTTCGTTTTCGTCCATTATTTATGTAGTGTCTTTTTTTTTTAAAGGAAAAAAGATAGAAAAGAAATAACCTTGCCCTTTAGCCAAAAAGGATCTTGAGATCAATAGCAAACAGGGGCACTCTTACACTGACACGGTTGTCCAGGTTGCTAGGTTTTGAGTCTCAGTTCTGGCCACTTCCTTCTCCTCCTCTTATACATTTCATGTCACAACTTTTCTTGGACTTGAGTGCAGGTTTTGGACAGAAGGAAGAGAAGCCAAAAACTCTCCAAGAGAAAGAAAGGCCATGAATTGCTGAATACCAGCTTCATTTTTGTCTCTTGCCTGTTGTCCAAGAACGCGATGGAGCTTCCTTTCTTTTTATAACATGAACTGTAATTCCATTTTGTATTGCTCTCTGCAGTGTGCGTATATAACTTCTTTGGGAGAGTGAGGATTTTTAAATACATATGTTACACTGTGTATATATAATGCAATGTCCTTTAGGGGACTTCCGGTGCTTGCAACCCTTAAGGAGGCGGTCAAGTGGCGGTTCAGAACTTCCCCAAACATTTCCCCCCCCCAGCTCAAATTGTATGAGCAAGTGTGTGTGTGTGTGTGTGTGTGTGTGTATGTGTGTGTGAGAGAGATCCTACTGAATTCCTGACGCTTATTGTACAGCCTGCAGATGTTGGCGCGGAAGAGGCCACATTTTTTTCAGCTCAACAAAATGTATGTGGAGAGAAAAGTGCCAGCCAGAAGAAATGTGTAAACATACCATGGGCAGCGTTCCACTTTTTAGGCAGCGATAATGTTTGCTGCGGCTGAACAGCAGAAGGCCGGTGTTTTCCACAGAGTCGACCTGCAGAGTGTAAAATGGAGAAGTGTGCTCGCAAAGACCTGGTGGAGGCATGTCAGGAAGTTGTGGGTTATTGTGACTCTCGGCCGTCGACCGTCCGTGTGCCCAAATGCATTTGGAAATACACGTTTGGAGGGGGCTGTTGTTCCATGATTGTGTGTGCATGCGTGCGCATGCGTGCGTGCGTGCGCGTGCGTGTATTCTGTTTATGTGGAGAGGACCAGGTTTGGTTCGTGGTATCTCCCGGTTGCAAGGACCAGGTGAAATGGAAGAACAGCTGTCCGAGACCCTCATGGGGGGGGCAGTGCGATTTGTCAGAGGGGCGTAGACAGGGCTGGCCTAGATGGGGAGGGGAAGGCTCCTGGCTTGGTGGTGGAGGGAAGCTTCCTTGCTCCATACTTTATTTGTCCCTGTTACAGCAAATCTGTGCCTGTGGTGGGACAGAGCCGTGACGTTGTGCCGCAAGTTTGAGCTCTATGAGGCAAACCTAGATTGGGCCAGGATCTGTGTGCAAGGGTCTTTGTCTGGGCATGTCGCTGCGAGAAATATCAGTGTAAGAAACAGGATACGTGCTGCAGTTGTTTCTGTCTGGTATAGTGTCGAGTCATCCTAGGAAGATTGCTTGCCTTGATCAAGCGTCCTTTTTTTTTAAAGCAGGATGCCTGCTGGTTTTGAGTCAGACATGATGAAAGCATGGGAATGCAGCTTGTGTGGAAGAGAACTGCCCCATTCCAGAACCAAGGG
The DNA here is from genome assembly GCA_023846285.1 of Phrynocephalus versicolor. Classification (NCBI taxonomy): domain Eukaryota; kingdom Metazoa; phylum Chordata; class Lepidosauria; order Squamata; family Agamidae; genus Phrynocephalus; species Phrynocephalus versicolor. The sequence continues at coordinate 4,805,936 of JAHTLZ010000010.1, forward strand.
GATTTTTAGTCCCAAAACTGACATTCCCAAGTCATGGACAGGCAGTTTTTCCTAGCGGAATCTCTCAAAAGCAGTTTGATGCAGCATAAATGGCTAACTGTTTCAAGTTAGCCATAAATGTTTCAAGGAGGGTGGATGGGAAATCATGTGTGGTGTGCTGACGTGATCGACTATGCTGAAGGGTATGTTGTTTTTGAATTGAGAAATTTTTAAAAAAATATGAAAGGCAGGCTATCTTGTGGAATAGGTTTTTTTAAAAAAGAAATCCCTCATGTAAATGAGAACTATACACTGCAAGCGAACCAATACTAGTGCAATACTGAACATAAGCGGACATTTCTTTTTAAAAAATCAAGATCTATCATGCCTTAATTCAGAACGCAGATGGGCAAAATACAATCTCTCTAGAATATGTTATCAGGCCACACAACTCTGATCAGTCCCAGCCAGGATAGCCACTGGTAGGGGATGCTGGGCCCTGTAGTCCTGCAATAATGGTCCCATCCCAGTTTTCAAGGAAGAAAAGACCTCGTAGCTCAAGGAGCTTTTTACCCAGCGTGTTGTTAGTCTGTGGAACTCCCTGCCACAGGATGTGGTGATGGCATCTGGCTTGGAGGCCTTCAAAGGGGGATTGGACAGATTTCTGGAGGAAAAGTCCATCACAGGTTACAAACCACGAGGGAGACGTGTAATCTCCAGGCTTAAAACCAGGATACTTCAAGGGCCAGATGCAGGGGAGTGGTATCAGGAGACAGATATCTAGTCTCATGCGCTCCCAGATGCATTTTTGAGGCCACTGTGAGATACAGGAAGCTGGACTAGATGGGCCTTTGGCCTGATCCAACATGGCTCTTCTTATGTTCTTATGTTCTATGTTCTTATGAGCCTGAGAGGCCTCTGAAATGGAAGCCCCCCCCCCCCAGTCTTTGAAAGGAGCAAGATGAGGGGCTGGTTGTGGCTGGTGAGTAAAGTCATCCAGTGACCAGGGTGGGGTGGGAAGGGGGTGGGTTGAGGATGCACCTCGGCTTGTTCTTGGGATTTGGACAACATCTCAGTGGGTGGAAATCAGCAGGTAACATTTTCACCGCAGGGAGAACAACAGTATCGGTGGCAAACGTCTGCACCTCGGAGCTGCTGTTCAGAACATAGATATGGGAGCCAGCTGAAATGCAGCCAAGCTCCTGTTTCTGTCGACGTCAATTCAGACAGGAGAAAAACATCTACCAAAGAGTGCAGGCCTGCCAAGCACGTTGACGGGCCCTGCCACCCACTGAGCACGTGCAAGTCCTGACCCAGTAGATCCACAAAGAGAAGGAGAACCAGTTGCTACACCACAGCCATTGAGATGTGGTGCCTTTTAGCACGTCACAGGAAGGAAGAGGGTAGGGTTTGTTTCCATTTAGGTTGTTGTTGTTGTTGTTGTTGTTGTTGTTGTTTTAATTTTATTTATTTATTTCTCATTTCTGTTCTGAAATTCACAAATGTCTTTTACAAGGTGTGTGTGTAAAGATCACGAGAATTTAAAAAATGACAACACGTACACAAAGTGTGTGAAAGTTAAAAACAAAACAAAAAATTGACAAATTCATCCGTCAAAACCTGAGGCTTCAAGGGCTCAACTCTCCCTAATTTGGATTTGAACCTGTGCAGTGCTTCTCAACCTGTGGGTCTCCAGGTTGGGGGACTGCAACATCCAGAAGCCTCCACCACTCGCTGTGCTGGAAGGGGTTTCTGGGAGTTGCAGTGCAGGAGCATCTGGGGACCCACCGGTTGAGAACCACTGCTGTAGAGATTCCACTGCTGGATAGCTCAGGGGTTTAGGTATCCAGCTGCAGAGGCAGAATTTGGGAGTTCAATTCCCCACTGGGCCTCCTTGATACGGGCTGAATGAACCATAGGGTTCCTCCAAGGTCTGCAGTTCTAGGATTACTCCTAATATTAGTAACACTGGGGTTGTTGTTGTTGTTGTTAATGCTGAATTAAGGTTGTTGTCACCACTTTTTTTCTTTAACTTTGTATGACAGGCAAGAGTTCCATGCAGAATACTGTACTGGATAACAATAGTGAACGATGCAGATGGGCACAATTTTTGTTTCCGTTTGCCTCCCCCCCTCTCCCCCAGACAAATGTATCAGAATTTTCAAATCACATGTTCAAGATGGAAACAATTTAACTTAAAAAGTTTCATGCACAACTGAAAGAGAAACTTCCTCATCCCTACATTTAGATACAAAAAAATCCAATCAATCAATCAATCAGTCAGTCAGTCAGTCAGTCAGTCAGTCAATCAATCAATCAATCAATCAATCAATCAATCAATCAATCAATCAATCAATCAATCAATCAGTCAATCAATATGCTTAGAATATGAGACGTCTTCCTTGCTGCATAGTGTGCCTGTTCAAGAATTCAAGTAAAAAAACCAAGACCAAAATCCTCTTGCTTAGAGTAATAAATTGCACGGAGCAGGCCCAATGGGATTTGGTGAGTCAACTCCTCTCTACTTTTCATTGACTTAAAGTGGTCTCTCCTAACTCCAGCTTACCTGAGCATTGTATGTTGCAGTTAGAGTAGGTCTGTTTGAATGGACGAAATTTATGGAGGAGTTGGCTTACCCAATCCCCACTGGACTACTCTGGTGCAATTTACTGCACTAAGCTGCAGGATTTGGGCTAATGTGTCCCTCTGTGCAGGGAGACCATGTTTATGTTTGCTTTAATGTAATGAAGGTCAAGTCACCCCCTCCCAATACACACACACACACACTTTAGCCTGAGGAGGTTGCCATGTGTGTGTGTGTTTTTGTAATTTTAGCAGTTTAGGTGAAGTGCCTCAGAGCAACCTTTACCAGACCATCTTCTATAATTTCCAAATGGAATTTACTAGTCGTTGCACATGCCATCACATGTAATGATGTTGCTTACAGTACATTATTTTGGGGGGTTGAGATATAATGTTGCTCCTTTTATAATGTCATGACTGGTGATGGTTCTCACCGGGTTTTCTAAAAAATGTAAAAATGCTGTTGTTTTTATCCTAATTTCTTATGGTGGTGTTTTGGGCCAGTTTTGGATCTGAAGCATGCTTTTGTTAATCGATACATGCAGGTTCATGATACATTTATTCTTTCATTAAGAAAAGTGCCATGTGAGGCTAGCCACCTCTTTCAAAGAAATAAAAAAAGATATTTTTACAAAACAGAAACCTTTTTCAAGCCCTGTCTCAGGGCAGCCCATCAGGAAATCTCTCTCTAGGCCCAACCAGCTTGGTGGATCTTTTGAATTTTCCATTCTCTCCCTTGGGAACAGATACCAGCGACCTAAGCCCTGTCTCAAATTAAGAGCCTTGCTTATCTCATTCAAGAAGATATTCCTTCTTTTCTTTTTCTTCTTTTTCTTTTTCTCTTTTCAGATAAGGGTGCAATAGAATCCCTGCCCTTCTCCTTGGGATTATCTGCAAACTAAGCCTAAATCATGAACTAACCTTTTTGACCCTCCCATTTTCTCTGTTTTAGAATCTTTAGCCCCGCTCTATGCTGGCCTCCCAGAGTAGCGCGGCTACTGGAAGCTGTTTAGTTCAGGCTTGTACTTAGCACTCAGCCACCACCATCACAACTGGCTTATGAAAAGCATGGCTGAGGACCCTTTGGCCCTCCAGTTGTTGCTACACATTTCTCACCCCTGCTGCCCATGTGGAAGGCCCGTTGTATTTTTGTGGCCTCAAGAAGGCCATGGGTTCCACACTCTTGAATCGGAAGCTACAGTAGGAGTTTCAGAGAGGGGCTGTAACCATGTGTTTGCCAGAATAAGCGACGCCATATTATTGAGGAGTAAGTGTTGCATAATATTGTCGTAGCGCTCCGTGCATTTTACTTGAGAGTAATCCTCATTGAACGGGACGGAAGTTCTTTGGGAGTGTGCATGCTAAGGATCACACTGTTGGGGTTTTGTTCTTAAAATAGAACAGGTCTCGTGCAGAGCAGCAGCGTGTGAGAGGTTGGTTTTGAATCCCGACAAGTGACGTGCTTGCAAAGATTTATATTTTATGTGTTCAAATGCCTTTTTGAAGTATCTGGTTGGAGTCTCTTGAGCACGAGATCAGATGTGTTTTATGTGAGTTGGCGACACACTCCCTCCAGGGTAAGGTTTCACAGCCACATTATAGCTATGGAAAATGCTAAAACATTTCACAGCAGGTTGTGAATTGGTCTCCTATAAGCATCTAAGGGAGCATCACAGCAGCAGAAACTCTCAGTGTGCTGTAGATCCAGCATACTTGTGTGTGTAGGTGTGTCCTGAAAGCTGAGTTATATGACTGATCATCCCTAGAGTTTGGAAAGTTTCTTTTTTATGGGAGAGGGGTGTGAATTCACAGGGGACTTGCTGGCTGGGGGATTCTGAGAACTGTAGCCTCTAAAAGCAACCTGACTGAGTTGTGCAGTCACCTTTTGAACAGGTATTGAGGCCGATACCCACTCCAAACAGCTGACAGCCAGTCCGGTGGTTGATGATCGGACCGGAGCTCTGAGCTTGCCTGCATTCCTAGTTCAAAAATAAGTGCTAGCGCTTTACCCCAACAACCCCCAGGCATGCTACACTACGGTATGTGAACATACGTCGTACTGTAACTTAATGGGTGGAGAAATATCTCATCTTTTAAAATACATAAATAAATGATCTACTAATTCCTTAAAAGCAATTAGTAGAATTTATTGGTGAGGTGACAGCCCTGTTCTACCTACTCAGAACCACAGGCTTCCATGATGACAGGTATTGTTGTTAATTGTATCTGTGATCACCCACTCCACACAATGTATTTTTGTATGCCAAGGATTGGGAACACATGGCCCTCCGTATAGACGCTTTTGGGTATCACCTTGTATCTGTCCCAGCTGGCACCATTGGGGGTGATAGGAAATGTAGTCCCCCAGCTTCTGGAAACATTCATGTTCCTCCCCCCTCCCTTTCTGATCTGCAAGTTTATGTTGAGGCAGGTGTACTGGAATATTTACCCATTTTATGAAAGTATGGGGGAGGGGCAATAAGACCCCCAGTGGCACTGATTGGCAAGCAAGTTGCTCTCCATCATCTGATGCAGTGAACAAACCCATCAAAATGTCCAGCTTTGAAATCTGAGAATTGTGGACTTGAATCCGTATCAGTTTGTAGCAGGTTAGCCCAATGGACATTCAAGAACAGTTACGGGACTAGGGTGATGGAAGATCCACAAGTAGTCGCACTTTTCACTGGTGTTGCACAGTCCACTGCCTGTGCAAGACAGTTATTTGGGGACCTCTCTCCATCTCCTGGTCTTAGTATTGGCATCACAGGGGAGACTCACAAAACCAGCCCAACAGCTAGCACCTGGCAAGCCACGCGGCATCATGTGAGTGGTGGCCTGCTGGTTTCCGCAGCATGATGGGCCACCAGTTGCAAAGGCTGGGATACACACTGCCCGGCAATCACAAGACTGCCCAGGCGATTTCTCCTTCGTTCACAGGCCACTTTTTTTCTTAAACTGGTGGCATTCCATTTGTACTGAAAATGGCCATTATTCACTAAGGGTTGCCCTTTTCGTTGCTGTCGGCTAGCTGTTCCTACAGAAAGCAAAGTGTTCTGCTTAGATACCGCCCATACCACTTCAAGAAGTTGGGCCTAATTTCTCTGCTTGACTTTCCTTTTGGACAGAGCTTGAAAATGGGACGTGTTTGGATCACAAAATGCTCTCGGAGTTGTAGTGCCAATTTTTTTTTGTGGGGGGGGGGAGGAGGGGTATTTTTTTTTCAACTTTGCTTCAACTTTGCTTTCCATAATCTTCCACAAAGCATACAAAGCATCTTTTTAGTGGTCAAGATTTACTAGAACTATTAGAGTAGAAAGCGACTACTGAAGGAGCAGAGGAAGGAGAAGAAAGGGTTCCCAGAAAATGGAACATTTCAGCCTGAACTACTTTGCTACAGGAGTACATCAGGAAAAATGCTACATATTAACCCTATCCGGTGTCTCAAAACTGACAATGGACCAGCATTATAGGAATCTGTGTACCCTGGAATAACTTTTTAGAGCATTAAAGTCTATAGAGTTTGAGGATAAGTAGACAAGCAAACAAGTAACTCAAGGCTCACTTAGATGAGCAATTGCCCTGCTGTTTGCTCTGCTGCTGGGATGGTTTGGTTTGCCCCCCCCCCCAACCCCACAGTCACACAGTGCAATTGCTGGAGTGAACTAAACAGTTCCCAGAGCAGCCATGCCCACAATACTTCTGAGCCCCTCTCAGGGGTTTCTACTTTTGTTTGGTATGGGTAGAATCACTATGGTCTGGGTCTGTTTCCAGCATGTACGATTGTGGGGGAATGGAACAAAAAATAAGCCTTTCCAGGTTGTCAAGGGTTCTTCTGATTTTGATTTTCTGCTATCATGAAGTGGCTGAGTAAAGTGAGCCACTTCAGGATAGGAGCAGACTGAACTTCCTGTGCTCCCCAGTGAAGAGGCAACAGAATTGACATTTCTTTTAAGACACTGGTAGACTATTGCTGAGATGCTATACCACTTTAAAAAAGATGGGGGGGGGGAGAATAATATTTTCTTTCAGGTTTGCCTTGAAGAGCCAGTCAAAAAAATCAAATAAAATATTTTCTTTCTTTTTCAAGTAGGAAAAAAAGTGCATGCTGCTTATATACTGTCCCATATTGCTTACTGCACTCTCTGGGCAGTTTACAGTTTATTTAATCCAGGTTACACATTGCTTCCAATTTGCTGGCCTCTAAAGGATGGAAGAGCTGCCTAGATGCCCTAAGCACATCGGATCTTGCCTGATTTAAGAAGCTAAGCAGGGTTGGCCCTGGTTAGTACTTGGATGGGAGACCTCCAAGGAATACCAGGTGCTGTAGGCGCCTGGAGTAGGAACTGGCAAACCATTCCAGTATTCTTGCCAAGAAAACTCCATGGATATGGAGTCACGAAGAGTCGGTCACGACTGTAACGACACAACATACACACACACAAAGGATGGAAGACTGAGTTCACCTCAACCCAGCTACCGAAGATTGAATCCAAATTGTGAGCAGAGGTTTGACTGCAGTACTACAGTTTAACCACTGCACCATGAAGCTCTTAGTAATATAGCGTCACAGTGATAGTCTACTCTACCCAAATCATAAAATAAATTTTACTTCCCCTGCCCCTCTGCTGCAAAACCAAGGCTGTGTCCCTGTTGATATCCCAAAGTGGCATTCTGCCTCTTCACAGTATTGCACGATGCCGGACCAAATAGCATTGCTTGAGGATCACACCAAACGGCACTTTCACCTGACCCCGAGCAACCTGATTTAAGCCTATGCCAGCCCGTTCCAAAAGAGGCAGCCTTCTGTTGACTGTAGCCAGAAAAAGACATTAGAGACACCCAGTGACTACAAAGGGGGAAACCATAAACTTAAGGTGCAGCAAGAGCGTCTCTTCTCTGGGAGAATGCACATTAACTCGATTTTTTTGTGTGTGTGATTGTTTTTTGAGGATTTAACCATGGGATTCCTTTGAAGTCTGATTTCATAAACCGAAAAGATTGCTACTGTCGCCTATTTGCTCCCTTAATGTTCTTTCAAACCTAATTACAGGTTATTTCTAATGTCTGTTTGGGGCCAGAAGAATGCAGTCAGCTGATTTTCCAGCCTGATTGTGGTCTGTTTTGGCTTCCTGTTTTACAGGTCTTCCCTGTCAGGGGGGGGGGGGAAACACCCCACCACAATTCTTGTATCATAAAAGTGGGCTTTCTTCAGAGAAGCGCAATCTTGGGTGTGTCTGATTGCTAAGACAGCAGAGAAAGAGGACAGAAGGCAGGCGTTTGGAAAGCAAATGAACATCCTAGCTAGAGCTTGGGAATAGGAATGTTTGGGCTACCAGAACCCATCATGCTGGCTGGGAGACTCTTGGAGTTTGTGGTCTTAAAGAATAACTTTTTCAGGTCACTTGCCCTAGCAAACCCAAGCTGAAGATTTAAGAACTGACTGTTTTGTCCTGGCTTCATGAATTTCCCCTGTATTTAAGCACATGCAAAACTCCAGCTTAGGATCTCCAGGATTTCGTGCATAAAACAAAGGGTTTTAGGTACTTAAGGTGCTTTCTTTCTTTCTTTGCTTTTATTGCTCTTACTGTACTGTTTACATATATTTGGCTTTCTTGTGTTATTCGTTTATTTAAAGCATAGATCTCTCGATCTCTCTCTCTCTCTCTCTCTCCAAATACAAGATATCTGGGATCACACAAACAGTGCACTGAGATTGCTGTCTGGTGATCTTTTTTTTTTCCTGGTGTCAACCGAACCCCTGTGGGTTTTCTGCTCCCTGGGTCCCCTCCTCCGAAGAATGTTTGCTCTCGGCCACTCGGCTGCCCGCTCTATTTGCTTTCGCTTAAGGGCCTCGAGGGGCTCGGATTCCGCTGCTGCCGATCTCATCTCAGTGCCTGGCGGCTTATTGGGAAACCGCGAAGGCGACGCACGCTGAGCCACCGGCCCTTTCGGGCGGCGGCGGCGGCGGCAATGGCGCTGGCGCTTCAAAGGCTAGCGGCAAGCAGGGCGCGATCCCAGCTTGTACGGAAGTCCTTTGCTGGAAAGCGAGGCTCCCCTTTCCGCCGGTCAGTTACGGTGTTAGAGCCCGAGCCGATGCCCATTTCCTTGAGAAGCGGAGAGCATTGATTGGGGGATGTCCCAAGGAGCTGCTTGCTTGGTGGAACCGATCTCCATGTGAGATTCCAACGCGGTCGCCCCCACCTCGCCACGATGTTGGGCCTCCTGTTGCTCCCACCGGTGTGCTCAGGTGTACCATTCCGGCAACCCCAGGAGCCACGACTGTCACAATTCCGTGGCGCTCTTAAAAGGCGCAGGAGCCCTCTTTTCCCCAGGCAGGCTGGGCCTTCTTAGCCCCTCCCTCCCTCTGTCCTCCTCCTCCCCTTCGTTTTTTTTGCCTTTTCTATAGACACGTTTTCTCTCCACTCAGCCTTCCATGATTCCAAGGGATGGTTTGTGTACTGGTGCTTCCTTGGTCATGAAGTTCAGGACCCTGTCATCGCCATTATTACCACTGAGCGGAGGTACACGTGGCCCTGCAGCCATTTTTTCCTTTTAAAATCTTTGCAGGCAAGGCAGTGGCGTATGGTGTGAACTGTCATACTTGTTCAGCTTTATTCTATGGAGAAAGGTTCCTTCATTCATATTGTCTTTGGGGTCCCTTCGCTTCCCTAAATGTTAGATCCCCCCCATGGGGAAAAACAGAATAATGGACCCAAGGGACATTTAAAAAAAAACAACAGCAATGCAACAAGTAAGTGGTGTTATAGATTCCCTTGTAAATATTTTGCTGGTGCAGTAGAAATGTCACATAATCATTACATTGCTCTGCAAAGACTATGCCTTTGCACCCATTTGGAGCATTACAGGTAACATCCTTTACCTCAAACAAGTTATTTCTGCCGTTTGGGCAGGCTGTGGATTTGATAAGCACAGTGGCTCTCAGACCAGTCCAGTCTTAAAAACAGTTGTATTCATGGGTGAGACAGAAGCCATACCAGGGGCATTGGGCCTAGTCTTGGATTTTGCTAAAAGTGGGAATCCACCACCTGCTTTGCAGTTCCATTCATTGACAAAACAGTTGGCCTTCACTTCCACGCGCTTTAAAACGCCTGTTTGCTGTTGTCTCTTGTAGATGTACAGAAACCCCAGGGGTTGCTGCTCCAGCGTGTACATGGCAATCTATATGACAGGGTGGGAAATTCTGGGTTTGGATCTCAACTCCCATCATCCCTTCACCTGAGGCTTGCTGGGTGTGAATGATAACAGTTCAGAGCACACAAAAGCCAAAGATTTCTCCTGCCTACACGTTTGGCAAAGATGGTTGCACTGAGTAAATTCATCCGCAGTGGTTCCCAGCCTTGGATCCTCAGTTGTTTTCGGACTAAAATTCCCAGAAACCTTCACCATTAGCTGTGCTGGCCAGGGTTTCTGGGAGTTGTAGCCCGAGAACCTCTGGGGACCCAATTTTGGAAGCCAATACTCTGTAGGCCACCCTCCAAAAGTGTTGAACATTTTTTCTAGTATAGAAAAATGATCTAGTATAGCTCATGAAAATTTTTTTGGAAATAAATTTGGCAGCATCAGATTGGAGACTGAGAAAATCAAGGTGGCATTTGGTTGATTAGAATCTACTTTTCATTTGCTTTTGTATGGAAATTGTTTTGTTCAACAGAGTATCTCAGCTACTCTTGAGCATACCTGGATAAAAAGTTAAATATTTTTAGAAAAACATCCTTTTATTTTATTTCATCACAAGGCTTGAGCCCCCCCTCCAAAAAAGAAAAAAAAAGAAGAAAAAGAAAAAGGGGATTAGGTCTTCTCTGGATTGACAAAATATGAAGTTAGTTATAAGACAATTCACAGATTCTGGCATAAAAGCCCCAATAAAAATGGCTCTAGCTAGCTCCAGTCTCTCTATGTGTCATGGGTTGCAGGTATCATGCACAATTGAAGCCTTAAGAAAAGGTGTGCCAAATATTGCAACAACTGGTCTTATTTTGCCACTTATCCAGTAGTCATCTTCCCCCCCAGACTGCACAACTTGTTATAGTACACCATTTGTTGGTTATATCTGGATTAGGGTTCCTATTACGTGGATTCCTCTCATGTCTGTTTGCACTATCAGATGTCCCAGATTATCATTCACTGCCCTTCTCCAACTCGTGCCTGCCCCTCCTCTGTGACATCACCTAGGCCTGCTCCCTGGTCTGGCCATGGAATCTTTGGGGTTTGGCAGCTGCTTGCATGGCAAGCCTATTGCATGGTTTTAAATTCTTGCTGTCTCTGTTGATTGACTATTATTGACAAAAATGTGATGAAACTGTAATTGTTAGACTAGTAATGCACCTTTCGACAGAAGCCAGTCCAGACAAGCATTTATAATGCAAATGAGTGCAGAATGAAATACCTAAAGGACTGCCAGGTCAGCAGCATCCTGTCACCTGAAATTTTAGGGTCAAAACCTGAGAGTGAGAGACAGGTCTTCTGTTGTCATAGAAGCACACTACCCAGTGGCTAACAAAGGGGAGATAACTGCTCCTGGCCCCCTTAATAGTAGAATTGGGCATGTGTGGGATCCAGAAAACTGGTCTGGATCCAGGAGGAACCTACTTAACTGGGTAATGTGGGACTCTGGAACCATCACAGGAGGACACAATGAGGAGGTCAGGCAGGCAACAAGAGATGTTTAGCAGCTACAGTGGTTGCCACCCTTCCCACTTGGCCTTGCATTTCACATGAACCTACTTACAGCAAATAGGACACAAAAGGAGTTTTATGCTCTGTATGAGCTTTATTACTGTATTTCACAATCACATCCCCTATTTTTCATTGGTGGAATGTATATTCCAAATTGAAAGGAAGTCTTTGAAATCTAGTGTCTTTCGATTTTCACAACACTGAAAATAAAGCTCTTGATCCCAGGGCTGAAATACATTTATGTTGAGGAGAAGGCGGGGTGGATTGCAGGATCAGAAGTCTTAAAAAAACTGTGAGATATCTTTCTGTTAAGAAAAATTCTCAGCAGTCAGACTTATCTGGATGTTGACAATTAGTGGTGAAGTAAGACCAGGTTTTGAAATGTTGTCAGCAGTGTTCAGCAATTAGATAACAAAACGTTCTCAAAATAACTAACTCCTCTCTCTACCCCCATCCCTACCATCTAGAGAAACAAGCTTCCTTGGATGCCAGAATTTGACATTTTTAGAAAGTTGTAAGATCAAATGTTGACTTGATTAAATTTGCAGCTAACTACAGGGTTAGATTCAAATATGCAGGCACAGTAATGAAAGGAATAAATTCCAGAAGCTGCTAGCTCTCTGGCATTGTTATGGGACTATGATGGGTTTGCCTTGTGCTAAAACATCTGGAATAATATTGAATTTCCACCAAAGGAATTTTCTTCAAAAAGAGCAATGATGAGTTGAGTGAGACCTGGGGGATTAGAGAACCTTATGCATTACCTATTTGAACCAAAGTACTTAGATGTAATCAGATTAGCTGAATATATGCTCTAGACCACCATAAACATATTAGTTTCATTTTAGCTTATTATAATCTCCATTGTGCATTAACCATAGTGATATTTAAATAGTGCAAAAAGGGTAGATTGTATTTTTCGTTTCTTCCGTATTTTCAGTTTTTGGACAGTGATAATGATTAGTCTAGAGTAACAATTCCAAATTAATAAAACCTGGATAAATGAACATCTCTGAGTGCCTTGGTGGGGAGCAGCCGGTTCAAAGGCAAATACTTTTATCTCTTTAAGGTTGTGGAGAGATGAGAGATCTAGGAGGTGATAGAGAGAAATCTTGTGTATGGCGCTATGTATGCTATGTATTATTTGACAGCAATGTATTGGGGAGCCCCTTCATATGTCATTGATCCAAAGTGTCTCTTGGCATTAGCTAGGTGAGTTGGGGCTGATGGGAATTGGAGTACAACAAATATCACGGAGGGCCACGTTTCCTCCGGTCCTGCCATATTACCTTAAAAATGGTGGGTTTGTTATTTTGCATCTGCATAATGCATATTTTTGCTGGCCGGAGAGCTCAGTGGGTTGGTGCACCTGGCGGCAAAGCTAAGATTTGGGAGTTCAGTCAGTTCCTCATATGCTTTCTGGGGGAAGAAGGAGCCTGTTCTTGTTTTCGCCAAGTTGCACAGTCCCAGAGCATCCCCAGAAGAAGGGAATTGTAAACCTCTTTTATTCATTAAAAACCTTTGGGAAGAGTCGCCAGTTAGAACGGACTGAGCGAGCCCTTGTGTCATGAAGTGGCTAGCGTGTTGCATTAGGACTCAGAAAAAGTGGTTTCAAATCCCCTGTCAGCCACGGATAGTTCCACAGAGGGGGCGACAGTGAACCACTCCTCAAATATCTCATGTATCTTGAAAGCACCATTACGGTCGCCATATCTCTGAAGCAGCTTGACGGTGTACAACGACAAAATGTGATGTGTTGCCGAGATGCCAGTCTGGCAGAGAGTGCAACTAGCACGTTCTCACGTAGATTACACTGAGAAATTGCTAGCTGTACTCAGAGCATGTTCATGCATGTCAGCCAGAAGGCAGGCAATGGTGTGGCTCACTTAAGAGTTTGCTGGATTCAATAAAGAATGTGATTTTTTGCCATTATCCAAATTCTCCAGAGGGGCCATGTGGGCACAGCTGCAGAAATAACATTTCGTTGTGGAGAATGAGTTTTCTCATTGATTTCATTGGTGAGTATAGCTCTAAATATGCACCCAAACCAGGGCTGATCCTGCCATTAGGCAAAGTGAAACTGCTGCCCCTACTAGTTGATTTATTAAAGCATAAACCTTGGCTGAGAGATGCCTAGGGTGGGTAGACACTGAGCACTGGACAGAGGTGGACAGGACACGGAGTCTGGCTTGTGAGGACTCTTGTGCTAAGCTGTTGTCACCCAGTGTAGTTCAGGATGCTAGCCTGTCACCACTGGTGAAGTAGATGCATGTGCCAGAACAGGTAGCCTGTGCACGTAGAGAGCCATTTTGGCAACCACCGTGAGGAATGCTAACACTTGTGCTAGCAGCAAGGGAAATATCTAGCCCATGTGGTCCATGGATACCCCTCCTTTTTTTTCACTCTCAACGAGATGCTGAACCCTTTGCTGAATTTACTTTCTTGCTCTGCTCCATCAGCTTCTCCAAGTATAGCTCCAAAGTTGGGCCAAAAATTGTTATAGATAACATTATAGATAACTTGTCCTCAGAAGAGGGGAAATCCTTAAATGCTGGGAATGTCTGATTTTCACAGCAGGATTAGTTTGCTTTGCTTTGTGATTGTTCATCAAGGAGTAAACCTATGCTTTATATGCAAGTGGGATTGCATTGTTATAGAGGTCTGCCGCAACCACATTTAGGTAGCACTGAACAATTTCAGCTTTTAATCAAGTTTATAGTGGTTTGGCCCTGAGACAGACTGGATAGAAGATAGGACAGGTTATATAACTATCTTGGAGGCAGGATTATGTTTGTGTGCCTATCTCTCTGTGCCTTTTACTGATATTGTCAAGGGGATTGTGGGATTGTGGCTCATAAAGGTGGTTGTTATCTATGCACACAAGGTGCAATATCAGTGATCTTTTGTGGCCCTGATACAATGCCCCAAGCTTATGATGGTGGCCTGGCTCTTTAACACAATTCCCTTTGTGATTGATTCCACACACTTTACTTTGGCCCTGTGGGTATGGTGGACTATGATTCCCACCATTATCTGGGAGAGTGACTATTCTAAATGGGGTTGATGGAAATCAGGATCCTACACCTCTGGGGGGGTTTATATTTATTTATTTATTTTGAATATTTTTTTTTACCCCATCTAATAGCACTACCCCAGCTTTTTCTGAGGTTTTGTCGCTGATTTCTTTGGAGAACTGAGCATTCCTATTCATTTCAAGAACTGCTAGAGCAGCTGTTTTCTTTATCAAAGTTTTAGTAAGCCAAGCAATAAGTCATATGACAATTCGTCACAACTCATCAAGGAAGTCTTTGTACCCAGCTTGCAGGGGTGGGGTGGGGGGGCAAATGTGTAGCCTGCATACTGTAATTAAAAACTGTAAACGGCCCAGAGACTACTTGAAGTGGTATGGGGCGGTATATAAGCAGAACACTTTGCTTTTGCTTGGCTTTCTGAGACACTTATTTTGGGACACGATCTTGCCTGCCTTGTATGTTGCCCCTTTTGTACTGTATCATTTCAAAGCCCTACTGGGATTTGCGTCAGTTGAGATTTATAAAGGTGGTGTGCTGTGGCGTATGAATTCAGTTCAGACTTGAGGTAAAAAATTATGTGGTCAAGTTGCCTTGGTGCATACATGGCTTTGTAGTCATCCACGTGAAATTGTTAGCTGTTTTCAACTGGCATTTCCTGTTTGAAATGATACAGAGAGCGGAGGAAAGCTAATCTTGAGGGATTGCAGCTCTCAAAATTTCCTCAGACAGCCTGGCCACTGGCAAAATGTGAAAAAAGGAATTAGCTGGAAGAAACACAGAGACTACTTTAAAATCACTTTGATGTGCTCGTGAGAATGATGTTCACGACAGCACATGATTTCTTTGTCTTTCTTCCTTTCGCTGCTGCATGTGCTCCAGTTTCTCATTCCATTTAGTATTCTTTTTCTCTACCTCCACACTTCTCTGACTTCTGAACTGGCAGCTCTGACCTGCCTGCCATGCAAGGTACTATTTGGCCCACCTGGTCAAGGACTTTTTTTAAAAAAAAGCCGAGGACAAGTTAAACAAGTCTGTATTGCAAGGAAAGGCAAAACAAGTCCGTTGAGAACCCTTCTCAAGGCAATTGTTTGTGTCCCAGCATACTGATGGGTGGCGGGGGAGGGTCATGTTTATTTATTATTTATTTATTTTTGAAGCTTATATACCGCGCCGTCTTCTCGAAAGAACTCTGTTCTGCCAGTGCTGTGGAATAGTTGAAAAATATCTATGGTATCTGTAAATAAAATGAGCAGATAGATGTAAAATAAATCAGCATTGATAATCATGCATTTTGAATGTGGATTTAGATAGAAATTTGCAGAGAGATTTTAGAAAATCTCAGTTCTGTGAGGAGGTTGGGTGGCAAAAGCTAATGAACTGATATACCATACTTGAAACAGAGCAAAGTCACAAATAGATAGAATTATATCTATCCTACACTTTCTATCCAGTGAACAGGGCTGCTAGATACACCATGGGCCCAGTTCTAATGTTCAGACAATCCAGTATTGTACCTGAGCAATGGTATGTATGTATGTATGTATGTATGTATGTATGTATGTATGTATGTA
>JAHTLZ010000010.1:4821807-4838575 GCA_023846285.1 Phrynocephalus versicolor
GTATGTATGTATGTATGTATGTATGTATGTATGTATGTATGTATGTACAACTCCCAGGCCTTCATTGCACCACCTCATGGCCATATTCATGGGAAAGAAAGAGGAAAGAGGAAGCCAGCACCAAAGCATCTACTTTTCGATATAATCTAGCCATTAATCTTAAATTAATACTGTCTGTCTGTCTGTCTATCCTACCCAGCATCAGAAGCATATTATAGACTTGGGTTGGGGGGGAAGCTTGTTGGAATAGCCAAGTTTTTAGTGGGCGCTTAAAAATACATAGTGAGCAAGGGGGCCAGGCTTCCTGGAACAGGCAACCACTTCTCTGACTCCCCTTTGAACAGTGCCTGCTTTTGAGGATCCTTGTTTGAGGGGTGCCTTGAAAATAAAATCACCCATGGCCACCTATCTTGGCTCTTAAGACCCCCACCCCAAAGAAGGTGTTCTTGGAATAGCCAAGGAGGAAGCAGCTGTGCTGTTGAGGCAGCCATGTCAAGATTGAAGGCTCCAGCTCAGATGGCAGTGAATGAGTGGTGGGAGGTGTCTTCCTTGCCATTCCTCAGAGATTGGTTACCTGAGGTGACAGTCTGACTCCAGTTATTGGCCAGTTTCAGAGACATAAGATATAAGACACAGCTCTGTAAACAGTTGTTTCAGCCATATAGGCAATATGGGAACTAACTCATGTAGTGGAAGATCAAAACTCCTTTTTCATATTACAGTGATATCTTGGTTTAAGGGCATAATTCGTTCTGGAAACATGCTTGTAAACCAAAACACTCTTATATCAAAGCAAATTTCCATAAGTGATTTGTTCTGGGGTCCCATAGACCACATACGGTACGCATAAAATGCCAAAACTCACAAAAGAAGTTGGCTAGAATTCCACATCCACACCATGGCTTACGTACCTAGCTGTGGAATCTGTTCTGCTCTGTTCTGCTTGAAGCTAGCAACTGGATTTTACTCTGTATTTTAATCTGACAATAATAAAAGTACAATTTATAGCCCTATACACACTGCAGTAGTTGCCCCATGACTAGAAATGGTTTGAAAAAATAAGAAAGAATGTTGAAAACAAATTAAATAAAAATATAAAGAAAAATAAAACTCTAACCTGCACATTCCTGGATGGAATGTTTTCTCTGTATGTGTGTGTGAGAGAGAGGAGATGAATTTGGCAGGTGACGTACTTCGATTGATAGACATGTTTGGCCTGTTCTGTAACACCTCTTTATGAAAAACGTTAACCTAAAAATGTGAAAATGTGAGTCAGCTCTTATGGAATCTTAATGGAATCCATGAGAATAGAATAACAATGAAAATATTTTCACAAGTTCACCCTTTATGCAGGAACTCATCTTTTTTTTTTTTCAGAAGAGGTTGTTCATGTGGGATCGAAAATGCCAAACACTCATTTTAAATTAAGTTTTACCAATTTGAGTGGTCACTGCAGGCAGCGCAAAATATAGCTTGGGTGTGTGTGTGGAGGAGGAGGTCTTGGCTTCTTTTGTACCAGAATCCTATTTGTTGTTTTTTGATGATGATTTTACTTTGGGGTAGGGATGATAGTGGGGATGGAGTGGAATGGGGAGCTCAGCTTGGGAAAGTTACTTTTGCCAAGCTCCAACTGGCATTATTTCTAGTCAACATAGATATGTTCTCTGAAGACCTTGAAAGCTTTAGGAACAACAGTCGGGTGTGTAGTTGCATATGTTTCCCTCTTATTGTTTTGGCTCTATTTGATTTTGTGTCTGCATTGTATTGTTGATTTTAATTCTGTTGAAACCGCCCAGAGTTCCGCTGGAAGATGGATGGTATAGAAATAAAATAAACAAATAAATAAATATGTAGATATTTATAAAATTGAAAATATCTCTTATTCTCGTAAGAAAATAGCACATCACAAAGAAAGGGAGTCAGACATATTAGTTTTGTGCTTGGAAGGCATTTTTTCCTAGAAGGAGAAATGTTTGCAACCTGAAGTAACAGAGTCCACAGAAAATATTTTCACTTGTTTCTCCTGAACGTAGAAATGGCAGAAATCTGAATTCTCAATCTGAAAATCAACCGTCACCACCACTATTTCCTATCTCCCAGGCCACTCAATGGAGTATGAGACTGACTATGTGGTTACATTATTTCTTGTGTTGATTGTTACTACTGGTTTGTTTGCTTTTTCTTATTACACTTTCTGAGGGACTTTAAATCCTGCCTCTTCCCCTCATGTTTGGATCTGCATTTGCCATGCTAAGCAACCATCTGTGCTGCAGCCAAATTATCCTGGACATTTGGTTTGTCACACAAGCCTGGTGATGGCTCAGTAGAGATAGGAGGTAACTCATGACAAACAATTACAGGTAGCTACTTATCATGAAGGCATAATTACGGTTGCATTCTGATTATGATGTAACAAGGATCAGCTTTACTTCTGCTGCAAAACCAGCAGGAGCCTTGTGGCACTACAGTATAAAAAAAGGAATATGTTTTATTTTCTTGGAAAGCACTTGTGGTCTGCAACCACTCTACCACCTGAAAGAAAGCATGTACCAAATAGAACTTCCTAGTCTTTTAAGTGCCACTGGGCACTATCTTGCAACAGATTAAAAGGGCTGCCAACTTTCTGGTTAATCCATATGGAGTGGAACGTAACTGTAATTGTTCTAGTTGCTTCTGTAGTTACAGGGCTAGGTGGCTTAATTATGTTATGCAACACAGATCAGCAGCTCGTAAAATGTAATGCTTCTAAAGTAAATAAAATGCCTTTTTGGGTTGAGTTTTAATAAAGTGGAAGTGAAGAATTGCTTTTAAAAATGGATACTATAACACCACCCAGCCACGACTAGGGGTATCCGAAGAACTGCAATTTTAAATTGTTGTGAAATGTAACTTTCCAAACTCTGTTTCTCAATGTGAATTGAGCTAGCTGTTTTTCATTTGTTTGTAAAGGAAACCATCCCTGGAGGTGACCCGGGTGTGGCAAGGCGTATGTTTGGCCTGAAATGGTTTGATTTTGACATGCTACTGTCAAGGGGGTCCAGTGGCAGCAGAACGGTATGCGTAATTCTAGAGCAGCAACTTATAAGTAACTTAGGGTGCTTTTACACGACCCCTAAGATCCGCTGGCCACTTAAATTTGGACCAGAGATCTTGGGGGTTTGTCGCTCTTCCTGTGTTCCCACCCCTCCACACTCCATTGTTCCTGTCTGCGTGAGGGGAGGGAGGCAAAAAAGGAGAAAAAAATGCAGGCTCACGTCTGCGGGTGGAAGCCGCCCCGAGCCCCGTCGTCCCCGTCGTCCGTCATGATTCCTGTCTCTTAAAGGGGCGGCGGGGAAAAAAACAAACAAACACAAGGCGAGGAGAGCCTGGCACTCACTGCTTTACATCCACATCAGAAATGTTTCACCTTCGGAGACCAGGCACTTGAAAAGTGTGCTGGGACGCGCTTAGGTGGGCGTGGTCGTACTTAATATTTTTTAAAGTCCGGAGCTGGTGGGAAAACATTTAAAGCTCTGGATCTGGGAGCCTTTTGCCTCGGATTTTAGGGGTTGTGTAAAAGCGCCCTTAATCCTCTTGGTCAGAAGTTACGGGGCAGTGAAATGAAGAGCTAAGTTATTGTAGGGATTGTTTTCCCAGAGTCATTGAGCTGACCCGCTGAAGGATTCTGAGAGTTCTAGTCCAAAAAAGCGACCTTTCCGTTCTGATGATGTGGTTTTAAAAAATGGCTGAAAAATTGTTGTACAGCTACACAAATAGTTTAACCTTTAAAGGCAAATTGCTGGAAATTGATCATAGGCATTAGCTGTTGCATGCTGAGTCGTATGACTCCGTACACAATAGATTATGTCTGTGGAAATAACTTACAGCAATTCACATCTGAAAGTTACTCGGCTTGCTTAACTGTGCAACAGGATTTAGGAGGAGGAGGAGGAGGAATAGGAGGAATCTTTATTGTCATTGCCCCTTTGCAGGAACAACGAAATTTTTTGGTTGCTATATAAAACTCATTTAAAAACATTTCACATAGATTTAAAAACAGGTACAACACATAATATGACATATAAAATGACTAAAAATATGACATATAAAATAAGCTGACTTCAAAGTCCAGGATTTCCATTTAAGGCCAATATTGCTCTAAAAAAGAAGCTATTTTTGAGACAGTTTGTTCTTGCCCTCAGTACTCTATATCTCCGTCCTGATGGCAGCAACGCAAAGAGGCAATGACCAGGATGTGATGGATCTCTTAATATATCTAATGCTTTACAATGGCACCTGGTAGTATAAATTTGTTCTAGGGTGGGGAGCGAACAGCCCACAATACTCTCTGCAATTCTTATGATTCTGTGCAACACTTTAAGCCCATCTATTCTGTGTTTCCTTATGTAATACAAGAGGGTTTAGAATAGCCAATTATTTCTTCTCAGTAAAAAACAAAAATAGTTGTTATAGAAACTTGCAGAAGAAAAAAGTCTTTACAGTTATCAAGGAAAATCTTTAATCATAGGGTTTTTCTGACATCTGATTTTTCAAATGCAATCATGTGTCTGTAACATTAACATGCCTTTTGGTCTAATGGTGAATTCACTGTAATGTTTGTTTCTACCCTGGGGCAATAGCTGGATTGTCATTGAAACAGCCATTTATAAATGGTGGAGATTTGAGATCACGTCTGTCATCAATGTGACTTACCAGGGTTTTGGGGGAAAATCCATGGACAGCGCAGTCTTGCTTAGAACTAAGTCCTAGTAAACCTGTCTTGCAAGACTCTGAATAGAGATCAATCTAAAACTAGTGTTCTGTTTCCAGTCATTGTCAACTGGATATAGATGGCACATCTAAAAGCACAAAATGGAGTTGAGAGCCATTTTCTAAGGATTGCTTAGTGTTGTGTGCCCCCCCCCCAGTCCCAAGAACAAGTAGAACCTCCAGAATAGTTGGTGTGGAATGATGGCATTTATTGCTGCAAAGCCAACTGTTATATCCCACTGAGGTGTGCCATTTCACATTGATTAGAATATGGTAGTGGGAAAAAATGATGGGCATTCTTATTTCTCTGTGTTCACGGTAGAAAAACAGAGGCTACTGTCGTTCAGGAACACTGCATATGAATATGGAAAGTAAAGAAATTCATGATTTGGAAGAATAAAGCAATATGTAAAATGAAAATAATTCAAAAACTAAGTTTTATATTTTTCTTCAATGAGGATTGAAGAAAAGCAGTGAAACGAGTAGCAGGGGAAGATAGATATGTATTGTAATGGTAATAAGAGAGCCAGAATTAATAAAAATTTATAGTATATATCAATACCCAATAGTAAATTGTATTATGTAGCAAATCATCTAAGACATTCTAGATATAACGTCAAAGAACAAACATTTAAGAGAACAAGAGTTTAATGGAGAACAAGAGTTTAATGGAGAATAGAATGAAATGGAAAATATTTTTAAAGTAAAATAAGGAAGAGATGAAAAACTTAGAAAATATGATGGAATGTTGGTTCAAATATAGGGGAGAATTCAGTCCAACATCACCTTTGACACAGCTAGCAGAATTTTTTAAAATTTGAGATAATCTCAGAGGAAAGTTAAAAAGACTTTTGTTATGTAAGGGAATAATGTTAATAAGGGAATGGACAAAGCAAATGAAACATAGGCAGAATATAATAAAAACATTTGGAGAAGGAATGACATGTTTGGAGATATTACAACTGGAAAAATGGATGACAAAAAGAAGGAGAATGACTAAATTTGAAGAAATTATAGAACAAATATAAAAATATAAAAGGAATTAGAAAGGGAATAGTAAGTGAAATATATAAAATATTAATACAGGCAAATAAAAGTATGTTAATAGACCTATTGTAAAAAGATGAGGGGGGGAGAATAATGAAAAATATGTGAGAGTGAAGGAAAATGAATATACTGTAAAGTTATTTGAAGATGGTATATAACACCAGTAAAGTTGAATATAATAAATAAAAATATGTTACCACTATGTTGGAAATGTAAAAAAGGAAAGGGAACTTTACACATGTGGTAGTCATGTGAAATAAGAAGGAAGGAATGGTTGCTGATATTTGAAGAAATAAGAGAAATTATTGGAATAACGATACCACTGTCTCCTAGTATTAAATAGTTGAATTTGGTTGATAAAAGTCAATTGAGAAATGAATAAGTGAAGTTAATAATTATAACAGTAACTGTGACAAGGATGATATGTGCTAAAAATTGGAAATCAGATAACCAAATAATGTTGGAAGAGTGGCATGCAGAAATGTGAAATATGGATAAAATGATAAATTAACTGGTGAAATTAAGATTAAAAAAGGAATGAAGAAAAACAATAATTTTTAAATCAATATAGAACCAATTTTTAATACATGACTTTCAGAAAGGGAAAGGGTATACGCCAGGAGAAGATTCAATGTAGTACTGAAGAGAAATGGGTAGATTTGTAGGAATAAAAAGAATGAAGTTAGTCCCAAGTGAGGGCTGGGTTACATGATGATTTTGTTCTGTGTTAGTTTGTTTATAATTGTTGCATTTCTTTTCTGTATATATAGATTTTAAAAATACTAAAATAAAATAAAATAAACGAATACTGCAGACTTAATTCCAGGTGGGGGACTTCTACCATGCACAAACAATTCTTGTTCTGAAAGGGTCAGCACTTGGCTGTATAACAGTGAGCAAAATTCAATTTTATTGTATATTATTTTGTTTTGTTTTGTTTGCTTTAAAAGCCTTATATGTCTCAGAACTGCCTGGAGGGCGGCCTTCACCCACACAGACTACCATGATTCTGCAGGCTTTGTTTCCCATATTTGGGCAACTGAGGCACTTGGAGTCGCGGCGCAGAGCAGGGCTTTCTCTGCGGTGACACTTTTTAGGAAGGATGGTCTCTCTGTGGAGTTTACAATGAGTGCCCAATAATCAACTTGGGACCTGTTTGTGCAAGCCTTTTCCTGGTCATGTGGCTGATTGCCAACATGGTCTATAGCCCCAGTTTTCAATGAGTTCCTTTCAATGGATTATTATTGCTTTGTTGTTTTCGAACCATTGGTTTAATTATGCCAGTTTTGATTGTAAATTCTGGATTTTCTTTTAATGGAAAGAGGTATGCAAATATTCTCAAGCAAGTGTATTGACGTGTGAGAAGGTGTGATGTTCCAGATGGCCCCATGAGAATTCCCCATTGGCTATTCTGATGAGGACTAATGGGAATGGCAACCCTCCCTCGCAAACCCCCCTCAACATATAAGTGAGGTCTTCTGCAGCTAGGCTGTAGTAACATGTCACCGATATAGAAATGAAGAAAAGTATTAAGTTACAGTGAGCAATCTTTCTAGGCAATGTGATCTCTCCTGTTTCTCAGCTTTTATTTTCCTGCATGACTAAAATGTGCCCTTTCATGAATCTATTGGTAATAAACAACATGTGATTGAACTGGGAGCAGGCACAATTTATCAGTTCTTTGCATTCACAACAGCCACTTGTATCAGGGGAGGCTTCTCAGCAGACCGGCACAATCCTCTTCTCTTAATGCTTATAATCAAATCTCCCTGCACTGTCACCCCTTCCCTCGTTTCGCTGCACATAACCCGGTAAGAGTTGGCCGTTAAGAACGGAGTTGGCCGTGCCAGACGTTAGCTGAGATCTGATGGCTTGTTGATGTTACAACATCCTCCCATTTGGCATTACTTGAAGGGTCATGTGGATTTCTTGTGGAGAAGGCTGTGTGTTTATTTTTTTTAGGGCTTGCCAGGACATTAGTTTAATTAGCAAAGCGCTAGTGGCGATGATTTAAGGACTAATGTAGACTTAAATTGGAGATCAGGAGGTTTATCTGACTGGTATGTTGTTGTCCAGAGGGGTGGAAGATACAAATGGCACTCTGTGCCTGTGTTGACTAAACAGCTTATGGACCTAGTTCCCCATGATTGAGTAACGACCTTCTGGGTCCCTGAAGCTGCAGGTCTTTGACTGTTTCCATACAAAGCTAGATTAGGCATTGCTGCTTGTTCATGTTTGAGTTTTTCTTCTAATTAGACAAGGCACTAGTTTAAACGAACAATGGCCTGTGTTGTACACGTGTGTACGTCTAACTATGTTCTCCAAACTAGCACTACCCAGAAGTACTGGACATCCATGGCCTATGACCATGTGTTTCCCTACCCTAGGTTTCCAAGTGTTCTTGGACTACAGCTCCCAGAAGCCCTGGCCAGCACAGCTAGTGGTGAGGAAGTTTGGGAGTTTTAGCAAAGTTGGAAATTGGCCTATGAGCAGCAGAGCTGTACTAGCTGGGACAGAGGGAGTGGTAGGCCAGACCATCTGGTGGGCTCTAGAATGAGCATGGCTGGAGCAATGCAGCCTGTGCACTTTCCCTCTTCCTTGAGATTTCTGTGAAGAAGGGCATAATTCTGTGCTGATGGGGTGGAAAGTTACAAGGAGACCCAGCCATAAATTCTGCCAATTGAGATGTGTCTTGACACAAATAAGGACAACTGACACAGGATCTATTTATTATACTCAGTCACATGGTGAGCTCCCTTTAGTAATAAGAAATACTTGGCATTTTCTTCCACCGGCACACAAAACGGCTTCGCAGACACAAGGTAACAAATCCCTCTGGCGGAATTTCCCCCCTACCTCCCTGCCAGAATTGCAAACGGTAAGCCACGAGATCAGAATGGGATTTTGTTTTGTTTTGTTTAGGATTTCTCAAAGAGACTGAAAAAGTTAAAAAAAGAGGCAAGCTTCAAACTGATCCCCCAAAGCACATTGTTTCCAAAAGCTACTGTCTCAATTTGTTTAAAAAAATAACCCCCCTCAATAAAAACCCCCAACTCTAATGAGGTGTCAGTTTTTGTGGCCATGGCCTACAGCCAACATTGTTCTAGCATCCAATTGGTAGCATGACAAAACTCTCCTCCCTTCTCCTGTTCCATGCCTCCCTCTCTGCACCTCCCAAAAACTATTTCCAGGTTCCCAGAATGCCCCGGCCCATTTTTAGGGCCCACAGAAGGTTGCAGAAAGAATCATCTACCCAATTCAGTCTTGCCCGATGGACACGATTCTGCCACTGGAAACTCTGGCTGCCCTTCTTGACTCCATATATTTCTGTGGCTGTGCCTCAGCTGCCAATCCCATCCCTCAAAATGGTGGACCAGGCAGTGGCAGCTTGTCACCTGGGAAGACAACCTCCGTCTCATGGTAGTCAGCTTACTCCAGCTTGCACCTTTACCAGAGGCAGAGCATCTCTACAGCATGTCCGTGCCCATGCCTATGGACCTCTAGGAGCCCTCACCTTTGCCCTTGGCCCTGCCAAACATGGGTTGCCAGGCCTTGCGTTTCACAAATCACAGCCAGCACCAGCTACGCTTGGAGCTATGGTGCATATTCTGAGATGGGGAACTTTGTGATGAAAATGGAGTCGATTTACCTGGTATGTATTTTTGCCCTTAACCTCTAGACTTCAGGATATTCACTTTGGCCTGGGCCGAGAGCAAAGTACAGCCCAGGGCCCACCAATGGCCACAAATAAGAGCTGTGCCCCACCCCAGTTGTTAATTTATTTTTACAATAGTCTCCCAACAAGTCTTCCAAAAGGATTTGTCTTAGGGGGGTTGGGAAGGCAGTTTCGCTGTGTTTTTGGGTGCAGTGCCTTGAGGACCCACCCCCTTTCCCCTTCTTGTTTCTAATTAAAAACAGCTACCTGGAGGCATGAATGACTTTTTCAATACCCCCTCCCCCCAAAAAAAGGCTTAAAAGAAAAATGTTCTTCACAGAGTTGGGGTGTGGCCTCAGAAGCTCCAGGGAACACTCAGGCCTGCTCCACCTTACATTTGGTGGCAACACTCTTTAGTTCACTGGCATCAGATGTAGTGCAACACCCGGGCTGTGTGGGAGGAGGGTCCCTCTGGCTCAGTCTGTCAAGTGAGGCCCTGAAAGCCCTGCCACAGCACCACTAGCACCACCAACAACAGTGGATTCTCCCCTGAAGAGAATGCAAAAAACTGAGCTGCCTTGATTTAAGCATATTAGAGCAGCTCTTAGCCCATTTCAGCCGCACTCACCCTTTGTGCAATGTAGAGTCACTTGTCAGTTCGCCACAATGCTTGTATTGTCAGGCTTAATGGTTTGCGCCTGCTTTCTGCGCATAAAGCAAACTCATCTTTTTTTTTCTGTATGGCAAATAAATGTTTGTTGGCTTCCTCCGCAGAAGTTATCCTCCTCGTAGTTAAATAACATTGCACTGACTTGCATTAGGTAGCACTGAGGGAAAATCAGTTTGTGTATTCCACTTATGACCCAGACAGGCCTATTGCTAAATTTAAATGAGCTGTCTAGACTTTCAGGGCATTAAGCAAGTAGTAAAATAATGTGCCCTTGCCACTTATGACAGCCAACCAGAAGTTGCCAAATGCCATTTATTTATTTATTTATTTATTTATTTATTTATTTATTTATTTATTTATTTATTTATTTATTTATTTATTTACTCTTTTGCCTTTCTCTGGTAAAAGGATCCAAGATGCTGTAGTAGATGTACAGGAGGAATAAAATCTAATCCCAAATGGGAAAATAGCTGGCAAGGAGAGACTAGTTTAGAAACATTATTTTTCAGGAACCTATTCCCAGAATCTCCTGTGCTGGTGATGCCAGCTGGGAGGAGTCTGGAACCTAAAGTCTGAAAAAGTGAAGTTCTGCCAAGCTTTGTGAAGGGCAGGTGGAAAGCAGAAGAGAAAGGGGCTGGGCCCCTGACCTGTTGTATCTTTTAAGGATCTATGGTGTCTGGATGTTGATGCCGTTCCTACTGCTTCTTCCTTCTCCATCAGAATTGTACGGCAGGTTGAGCATGTAGGAATCAGCAGTTTGCTGGGAAGAAAGATGGCCATTCCGTGGACCATTCCTTCACCAGAGATAGGGACATTGGGTTTATGCTCTCTGGGCACAACAGAGCAGTACCCTAATGGCTACAGGAGGGAACTGTAAGCCAGCTGTCACTAGAGGATAATCAATAATGCTGTGTCATCCACTTGAGTGGCCACTTCCAGGATTTTTCTAGGTAAATGGAAAAACTCAAAAGAGGTTTACTCTTCTCTTCTTTTGGGGGTATTCTGGGACTGTGCCGTTTGCCCAAGGCCACGTAAGCTAGCTTTTCATCTAGGGGACAGCGTGGAGAATTGAACCCCCAACCTCTGGCTCAGATACCTAACTCACTGAGATGTCATTTGATTATGTAACTGAATTGCGTCCCACCTGCATTGGAGCCACTCATGGAGGGAAACAACCTCTGTGTGTCCTCCAAGGTCATGCTTAAGCAGGCACCCCAAATCCTGCTGAGGCCCACAGATGTTGCTTGCTCTTCCAATGCACACCTGCTGGAGAATTGGGAATAACATTAATGAGGCCTTTTTCCATGTGAGCACTCTTATGAACTGAGGCAAGTGGTATCCAAGTTTAATATGCACCATTGAATTCCATGGAACTGGTCTCCAAGTAGGTGCTTCATCTTTGAAAGATTTAAAAACCATAACATTAATTTAAAGGGAATCCTTTTTGTGCCTTTGGGGGGTGGGGGAGCTTTGAAGACTTCACGGAGAAGTCAGAAACAGTCTTTTTGAATTTCAGATTAACCTTCTGCCCCAGACTTCTGGTTCTTTGGTGTGGTAAATTATACTGAAAATACATTTCTAGACTTCATTATTACTGTGGATAGTTGGGCCCAGAGAGCATAAAGCAAAGGGAAAGCTGAATTTTACCAGAGTGAAAAATGGACCCTGGGAAGCAAAATACTTACATGAATCTGAATCCCCTCCTCATAAACTGCTGTTAAAGCCATCCCGGTGGAAGCCATCATGGTATATATCTTAAACTGTTATTTCACATGGGGACATTGGCAGGTCTTTGGGTCAAAGTCCCGAGTCCAAGTTTTTGGGTCTGAATCCCCAGCCTTGAGTCCTGAATGATCTCAAGTTTCTGTTCAAACAAGAGGGACCTGATAATTCTTCCGGGCTACAACTGCCAGACTCCCCTGGCCAGCATAGGAGATTCTGGGTCCAGCACCACCGGCTGTCTCTGAACACCTTTCAAGGGCAGGCTTGTGTACAATATGGTGCAGTAACCTACTTGGGGGTTGACTCAAGCATATAGCGTGTTTCCCTGAAAATAAGACAGTGTCTTACATTTATTTTTTCCTCAAGAAGACACACCAGGGCTTATTTTCAGGGGATGTCTTTTGTTAAGTATAATATGCTTGAATGTCAGCCCTGCACACAACCATAGCCACGCCCATCACTACATTTTGTTATCAGGGTAGGGCTTATATTTAACAAATGCATAGAAATCCTGTTACGGCTTATTTTGGGGGGAGGTCTTATTTTCAGGGAAACAGGGTATCACTAGGATGACATCTGCTTTTGCCTGGAAGGGGTGCAGCTGACACGTTGTCAGCTAAAACTGGGCAGAGTTGCTCCTGGCCTGTGTAAATGAAGAAATGTAGCTGGGAATGGTGCTGCGAAAGAAGCCGATCTGTATCATGTTGCCTGCTCTGTCCCCGGTTTTGTTGTAGCAGGTGGTAAATGCAAATTCCAAGCCAGTGCACAGTATGAGGCAGTATGCTTTCCCACAATGCACAGGTTAAAACAGGGACACCCTTGCAAGAACCTTTTTCATATAGCAGGCCTGTCCAACAGGTAGACCGGGGGCTACCGGTAGCCCACGAAGGGTTCAAAAGTAACCCTCTGGCCATCAATAAAAAAAGTGAGGGGATAAGTTCTCCACCCCTCCATCCCCCATCCCTAGGACCACCACTGCCCCAGCAAAATTCTTGGTCTGCCAGCCCACTGTCTCAGCCAAGCGGGGCAGTTAAAGGGCCATGCCGCATTGAAATCTGTTCCCTCCAGAACAGATTAATTGGTTTTCCATGCATTCCTATGGGAAACTGCTGCTCTACTTACAAAAGTTTTTACTTATGAGCATGTGCTCGGAACGGATAAAATTCGTAAGTAGAGGTTTTAGTGTAGTAGCCCTCAGGCACTTTGGGCTGGAAAAAGTAGACCTTGGCCTGTTCAAAGTTGGACAGCCCTGTCATATAGCAAGGAACACTGTCAAAAAGAGCAGCCCTTCTACTCGCACGGTTCAGTTCATTTCTGCTAAATTCTCCTGCCATGATTTCAAAGCGTGCTTCTTGGAGCTTGGCAGGAGTCAGTAGTAAAGAAAGCATAACTATTTTACAGTATGTTCCGGACTATGACTACTGCAGTATCCAAAATGGCAAGCTGCAACTCAGCATCGCATTAGAAAATGTGCGTGGATCCATATACACATTTATTAGAAACAAGTCTGTCTCCTCCTTCCTACCATGAGAGGAGAGCGGGGCCCTCTGAACTCTTCACTGTAGCAAGTTCAACTCATTTCCAAGGTAGGGCCGGCCCTACCATGAAGCAGTGTGGTGCGACCACCTTCAGGGGACAGCTGTTCACAAGCCCCTCTGCCCTTTTTCCTGAGTCCACTAGGAATTTTGTTCTTCGCAAGGAAGGGCTGAGCATAGGTTTCCAGGAAATTTGATGTTCAATTTAAGGTAGTCTGACTCACACAGGTAATCTCTCATTTCTATGATGAGAGACTACCTGTGTGAGTCAGACTACCCACTCCCAGTAAACAAAGGTGTTGAAAGAATTAGGCAAGTTAGTATTTTAATGATTGATTCCTACATGCTATTCTTTATGAGGAATCCTTGAAGTATCTTTTATTGGCCATAACATTTGGTTCAGACAGCAGACTGAAAGATAAATTACTTATTAGAAAGAGTGGTGCATTGGGGAGTTGAACTTGGCTGTGCAATAGTGGATTTCTTTGGAGAATACCATACGAGTTTTGAAATTTGTACTCTGAAATGGGATGGGAAAGTACAATGTGTACCCCACCAGGAGTTTGGACTGCAACTTCTACCAGCTCCTCCATCAAACTGCCAGTAGTGAGGAATGATGGGAGCTCCCATCCAACAAGTGGTTGAGGGGACAAGTTGTCCATCCTAGGTTTACAATGTCCACCATTTTGCTTGCAAAAACGGATCAGCAGAAAGTCTTCTTAGGTGGTAACATTTTGATATCCAAAATCTATAGGTAGTTGAAAGTGTTGTTGTTGTTTTGCCTTGGTTAGAATATATATGCACTTCCCATAGGTATCTGCTTGGCTACGGAGCAAGCAGGCTTTGGTTGCAGCCCTCAAGGCTTTCTTCGGTTCTTCTGCTAGCATTTTAGGTTGTGTGTGTATTTTAAAACTATGAAACATTTTGTTGCTAAAGCCCCAAATCCAGCAAAAACAAACCACAAAATGGCCGGGTTTTATTTCAAAAATCCAAACAACTTCCACTAGGCTTGATTAGAGGGAAGGCAGAGAAAGAGAGAGAGAGAGAGAAAGAAAGAAAGAACACTAAGTTTTATGGCCAAAAATGTTCTACATCATCTACAGCAGTGATGTCCAAGTGGTTCACAAAGGGCGCCTGCTAGAAAATCAAAAGATTGCCTCCAAATTATAAGACATCCTTCAATCCTTGGCTTTTAAGTGTGGTAAAGCTTTTGTCTGCATCAGAGGTCTAAAGATGTTTTACTTGTTTTTAAGCAAAGTAAACTTATTAAGATATTAGAAATAATTGGTTGGATCTAGATATGGCCTTCTATATGGAGTAGATCCACTGACCTAAATCCTATCTGTTCTATTCTAGTTGTACGGGCAAGCTTTCTCAGCATTGACAAATTATTCATTATTTGTAGCAAACAAATAATCAGTGATTGAAATAATGTTTAGTCGTTGATTTCAATGGGCTCGCTCAGCTCTGCTGTATCTAAACCCTATTGGAGAGATGAATTCAGGACTATTGATGATGTGTGAAGTTTGTGGTCATACGGGAAGAGGGCACAAGCAGGATGTGACACTTTTGGCCACTGGAGCTTGGTTTGGAACCTCTTTGAATGGAAGTAATGTTATAAAGCAGTAACATAGTCCTTGCAGCATCCAAATGGAGCAATAAATGCTTGGTCAAGAGTGAGAAAAACCTCTTAGAGTTTGATATGGGTCTTTAAATTCCATCGGTCTTATCCTAGGCCACTGGTGGCGAATCTATGGCATGGGTGTCAAAGGTGGCTTGCAGAGCCCTTTCTGTGGGCACACAACATCGCCCCCTCACAGCCATGACACTTCCCCCTCTGATCAGAGCATGCCACTGTAGCACCCTTTGGGAAAGCAAGGATTGAAGAGCAGGTTTCTGAATTCTCCACTGCCACATTGAGGGTGCTGTGGCTGTGGGAAATTCAAAAGCCTGCTCTTTGATCCTTACTTTCCTGAATGTTAGCACCCGAAGCATTTGTAACCCAAGGTACCACTGCATTCAGGTTAAATTGTCATAGTGGCGCTTTGTGAAAAATAAGTGGGTTTTGAATTGCAGTTTGGGTACTCAGTCTCTAAAAGGTTCGCCATCAATGTCCTAGGCCAATGATTCCAGTGCTTCCAGAGCTAATAACTGTAGTGAAGGTCCATAGGTGAAGCCATTTTGGAAAAACATTTATATGCTCCATTGATGGCCCTTTCAAGCTTGAGATATGGTCTCTGTGAGGCCATGAGTGACCAATTTGGAAAGGAAAATGGTGAATGAGGTAGGTGAGGTTTTCAGGATTTGGGGTACAAAGGTTCAGATGAGGATATAGCTATGCTGTTGGGCAATACTTGGAGTTGTAGTCCAACAAAGCAACTAAGTGTGAGAGGTATACATGTACAGTTATTTGTCTACACTCCTCTTTGGATTAGTACGTAAAGGACACAACTGTGAAAGAGGAACGGAGATGTATTCTGTAATTGTGTCAGGAGTACGAACAACAGTCCCTCAGAGCTGAGTATAACCCCCTGAGTATTGTAGCATTTTATTACATGGATGGCACCCAATGCACATGCATAGCAGGAAGAATTTAGATAGCTGTTGTTTTTGACACCCTAAAAACTGGTCTCTTTCTTTAATCAGGGGTGGTGTACCCTTAAGTAAAATAAAACAACCATATGAGATAAATGACTTTGTAGGCCTTATGAAGCGCCAGGACATTTTTAATTGTTTGTTTGGGTTTTTTTTTTTTTTTGGTTTATATCTTAGTCTACTCCTTGGAGAGGCACTTGGAAGGGATAGGTTATTTGTTTGCATTTTGTTTCAGTTTCTGGGGTGCCCTAGCTGGCCCTGGGTGCTCTGTTCCTTGACTGGTGGCAGGCATTTCTGTTTTGCCTTAGACAGCATGGTGTCTTAGGCAAGCCCTGTCACTTACCCCCCCCCCGGGGCAGTTGGCAACCCGGCTTGTTCAGTAACCCACTATAAGCGTTCCAATGCTTAATATGAAAGCGGGGAGGACAAAAACCCCACAAACCCGACTTTTCCCTTCCCCAGTCCAAATAGAAAGGCTCTTACCCTGGAGCAAGACAAGGACTGGGCTTTTGGCCTGGCCCTTTTTGCCACACATCTTGGACAATTCTGTTTCTCTCCATGTTTCCACAAGGTGTGGCTGATGCTTCAGACTTCAGTTATGTTCTTATTTGGGCCGAATGCTGTTTTCATGTTTCCTTGGAGATGTACAGTATAGTTCTTCAGATGATGATCAACCCAATCATGTTTTTTTTTTCCCAAGTATAAATGCGAGACAAGGCTCTATTCATAAAAGATAGTCTGCGCTTCCAGAGGATAAATACCATAGCTACTGATTTTAGAAGGCAAGCTTTTCCA
>JAHTLZ010000010.1:4838585-4856743 GCA_023846285.1 Phrynocephalus versicolor
CTTCTTATGCCAGGCCCATTTCTGACATCCACGCATATCCATGTTCAAATAGTGTGGCAGCGTTTAAAATTCAAGGCAAAGACAATTATAGGATGGGATTGATTCTTATGTTTTCTTAAAATTTAGTAGAATCATAGAACTGTGGAGTTGGAAGAGGCCAATAACGCCATCAAGTCCAGCCCCCCTGCTCAGTACAGGAGTCTTAAATCTAACTATAGCTGGAAGATGGTTGTCTAATTTTCTCATGAATGTCTCTAACATTGGAGTAGAGGTAGAGGTAATTGGTTTCGGTGTTATACAAGCTAATAGGAAGCTTGGATGTTAAGTGTTTTGTGGCCCGTCCTCTCTACGGCAGCCCCTTGTGTACCTCTGTCAAAAGTCCTACAACACTTTGGTAGGGCCATGGCTTCCCTCTGGGAATCTTTTACCAAAAGGTGCTGAACTTGTGAGGATTCCAGCAATTCCTTTCCACCTCCTCCCCATAAAGAATTTTAACTCAATTTCTGAATTTGGTGATTTGGGATCAGTCACACTTCCTCAACCTGCCTCCCCCTTCTCTGGCTTTCGTAGAGGGAAAAGTAGGAAAGATATAGCAGGAGGTTGAGAGCCATGTATGCTGCCTTACGGTCATTGAGAAAGCACAGAATAGAAACAACCCAAAATCTAACATAATAGAAATCACATTGATTATAATAGGTATATTCCAAGAGTGACTAATTCTAGACCCAGATCATTAGCTACAGCAGTGGTGACTCTCTTGAGGAGTCTGTTTCTCTAGTTTTAAAAGGATAAGGATCGGCAAGAACATGACTTTTAAAAGGCATCCAATTTTTAGGCAACATAATGGCTGTTTCAGTAGCACTGCGGACAGGAGAAAGTTGTGGCTGAACTTGAAGCTCAACTTATTCTATCATTAACAGAATCACCTTTAAAAAGCCAGGGAGCTACTTCTGAAAGGCTCAAGAAGCAGACTTGCCTTCCTGACCATATAGTTTGTGGAAAACTAGGCAATGCAAACCAAACACCCAACTCTCCCTTGACCACAGGAAGCTAGTTGCCTTATATCGGGTCCACGTAAACGCCAATCAGTTCAGTAATTACTTGCCTGATTCACAGCAACTCTCTTTAGAGAGGAGTGCATAGCCCCCACCTCTCTTCATCACTCTCTCTCCATGGGGAGCAGCACCTCTCCACATGAGCCAGAACCCAGTTCTTCCAGGGTTCTCGATTGCATGTGGAACCAACACATGAGGATATCTGAAGACATCCAAGTATAATCTAAACTATCCCCAGTGGAAAGAAAAACACATGCAATACAGGTGCTCACTTAGCAACGGAGTTCCATTCCTCCTACTAAGTCATTAAGTGAGTTGCTTAAGGTGGATGTGTTTTGGTAGGTTGAGTCCACCCTCCTTGCAGGCAGGCCAGAACAGGGGGGCGCTCAGGGAGGCCATGGGAGAAGCAGAACATAAAGGAGGGAAAAACCAAGATGGAAGTAGCCAGTGCTCCACCCCACCCAGGTCACTCCCTTCCCTGATGGAGGCATTGCAATGGTCCCAGCGAGACACCCGTCCCTTGGAAGCAGCAGAAGAGGAGGAAGGCAGATGGCGTGGGTTCTGTAGTCCTTCTTCCTACCCTCTGAGCTGCTGAAAAGGTAGGTGCAGGCAAGCAGAAGCAGGCTGGACGCTTTGCCCCTGGCCCTATGGGTTGGAACAGCCGGTTCTTCCTGAGGCAGATCTTAAGCGGCAGCGGCAGCTTTGTAAGACTGAGGCCACTTATACACTACCCCTAAGCTCCGCTGCAAATGGCTCCCAGCTCCGGAGCTTAAAAATGTTTCCCCACCAGCTCCGGAGCTAACAGAAAATTAAGTGCGACCCCGCCCCCATAAGCGCGACCCAGCGCACCTTTCAAGTACCTGCTCTGGAAGAGTGAAAATTTTTGATGCGGAGAGTGCCGGGCTCTCCTCGCTTCTTTCTGTTTTTTTTTTTTTTGCCTCCCGCCCCTTTAAGAGGAACCAGGAAGTGACCGGGGGTCAGAGCAACTTCCACCAGCACTCTGGAGGTAAGAGTGCATCCTTTTCTCCCTTTTTTCCTCCCTCCCCTCACCAGACAGAACAAGGAAGTGCGGAGGGGGTGGGAACGCAGGGTGAGCGACAAACCCCCAAGATCTCTGGTCCGAATTTAAGGGACCAGCGGATCTTAGGGGTCGTGTAAAAAGGCTCAGAGTGGTCATTAAACCAGTAAGTTGTTAAGTGAGGAGTGTCTGTATATGGTTTATAGGGCGACTGCCTACATGGGCTATGACTATCCTGTTCCTCATAGGTAGCCACAATAGCAGCTTCAGATAAGTATCCCAAAGGAGTGAAAGGAGGCCAATTCAGTGTAATAATGTTTTGTTGGAGAAAGCAGCCAAACTAAAAGAGGGTAATGAAGGGTAAAGTCCATATTTAGAATTCTCTGCTCATTTATTATCACCTGCTTTCAAAACAACAAAAACAGGCATACATTTATCAAGAGTTAGAATACCATATGTATTTGAAAAGGCAAAAGAATTTGGGAATCTTTTATTTAATTAAAAATAGATATGGGAGAGAATCAGAATAAGTGTTTTTAAAATGTATTTTGTCCAAGTTGATAGATGGGAGCATATGCCTTCATCCAGAATTAGGCAGCAATTGTAGTTCCACTATTTAAAGATTCCATTGTAGGGTGGATCACTTTCACATAAAAAGGGTGGAAGGAGGAAATATATTATCAATACAGGAGAGCAAAAATACCATAGACATGCATAGAAGATGCAAGTCTGTGAAGATTCTCAGCCATCCAGGCGAGTTTATCTGGAAGTTGAGTCATGGCAACTGAACTTCTTTTCTTGAGAGATTGAAATGATTCTCTACTTATCCAAGCAGCTTCATCAGTCTGAGGAAAGTTAGTGGTGAGTCCTCCATTTTAGAGTTCACCTTGATTTCACATCACTCTAGTAGTCTGAATAGGCTCATAGGTTGGACAGTGGCCTAAGTGTTTGCACTGTGCACTGATATGCTTGCATGCACTCTCTCGTTCTAATGCTTACACGATGACATCACCAGAATCAAACTAACAAGATTTTTTTCATTTGTTTTTGGCTTGGCTTTGCCTGCATCTTGTTGAATCCCAAGCAAATGTTGTGATTATATAGAAGTCCAGTATGTGCCACCATGGTGAGAAAGTTCTGATCAGGTGAACTGATAGGATGGTGAGCTCATTCTGTTGTTGATGTGCCATTTCAAGGTCCACTTCTGCTCCCTCTTTATAAAGTTCTTCCTCTTCCCACCTTAGATTGGGCAGCCTTTCTTACTTTGTAATGCAGGACATCTTCTTGGGTGCCTGGATAGTCACGCCATGCATTGTACATGAAAAGATCCAGAGAACAGAGAAAAGAACAGAGAGGTTGACTGGCAATGTATTGCCCTATAACAGTGGTGGCGAACCTTTGGCACTCCGGATGTTTTGGACCACAACTCCCAGAATTCTGAGCCTAGATTGCCAGTGACAAATGGTTGTGGGAGTTGTGGTCCAAAATATCTGGAGTGCTGAAGGTTCACCACCACTGCCCTAGAACAAGGCCCGTAGGAAGCGTGCATCTTGTTTATAAGCTAAACTGGACTCAGAGGAGGAAGGATGGAAAAGGCAGCAGCCCTACGGCTCATTCTCCAATTCAGCAAACCAAGCTCTGCTGGACTGGGATCATGACATCTGAACCAAACCCCAAGGTTTCATTCCTAGTCAGTCTTTACGAATCCTTCAATTAGGGTGGATAGCAGCATATTGTGTTACGCCTTGACATGTTTTCTCTTTACTAGAAATAGGATATGTGGGGAATAATGGCGGTTATCATGTGGTAGTTAGTAGGAAAGCCTGTGGTTGTTTCAAGAGAATGGGTCCAAAAAACTGTATGGGAGCAAAAAGCACCATGTGCTGTATTGCAGAGGCGAGCAAACTTTGGCTCTCCACATGTTTGGGCCCATACCCTAACCCCCCCCCATGAAAGGGAAAGGGGGTTATGGAAATTGTAGTCCAGTAATCAGGACAGCCAAAAGCTGAAGGCTTCCCTGTTGTGCTGCATTGGCATTACAATTGCCCAAGCGTTTGCTCACATGCAGTGATGGTTAGTTGAGGTTAGCCATGTCTTAAATTAAAGTGTGCTATTAAAGCGTGTGGCATATTGCAAAATAGAATGGAACTGCAGCATGGAGAGCCAAACAGTCTGAAGACCAAACATTGCAGAGAGTCACGCTGGGGAAATGAGGGAGAGTGGAAGTTTCACATTGCAGTGGTGAAGAAACATAACTCCTGGAGGATATAATTTTGTTTAATAATTTATTCTATTTCTAGTACGTCCTTCCCAGTGTCAAGTCAGTGATGGATTCAACAAAACAACAGTGGTATAAGATAATTGATATACGTTGATTTATTTATTTTTGTCCTGAAAACAGGTGCCTGCCGTAGTCTTGTAATGGAGAAGTGAGCATTTTATAGGTTCTTATCCATGATTTTCCATGTTGGGGTCTTGTTTGTTTGTTTGTTGGTTGGTTGGTTGGTTTACTCATTGTGGATAGAGGGCCACATGTATCCCCCAAGATCCACAATTTATATCCCTGATTTTAGCTTGCAGAATTCTTCATTCACCTGTTGAAAGCAAGCCTAAAAAAGTGTTTGAAAAAATCCTTCCATCACCACCTCACTCATTTATCTAGAACCTCATATCAGCCAGCAATAAAGTACAGTGGCCAAAATCTTCTTAATTATTGCCACAGGTGTAACCCAGTAGGCATAAATCTCATTATTACATTGCTACAAGTTATGAAGTTAGCATAGGCGTTCACTGTTGGCCACTGAGTTGTGTGGTTCAAGGCACACAAGAACAAATATTTACTCTAACTCAGGGGTCCTCAAATTTTCATGCTGCTAGCTGCCTATTTTTAAGCACATAACATTGCAATTCTAAATGGTTTTTTCTGGGGGCACCCCCTTTAAAGTTGAATAACTCACCCCCTTTGAAGTTGAATAACTCAGAATAACTCAAATCTCTCCAAATTTGGAGGGCTTAAAGGGGAGGGTCCAAGGAAGGTTCACGCCAAATTTGGTGCCTCTAGGACCCAGAGAAGCTGTTTTACAGAGGAACAAATCGGTTTGTTTTAAACTAAAAAACCACTAGTTCATTTCATTACTAATGAAACACTGCTTCCCCGGTTCATTTCATTTTATTTCGTTACACAACGAACTGATGAATCAGCATTTCGTTTTTCATTTGTTGCCCATCCCTAGCTGGAACCTAACAGATGGTCATTGTTGGTGGATCTTTCTGTGTAGGTGAAAGAATCACCCTCTAAAGTTGGTAAGGCCAATTTTATTTATTTATTTATTATGGAGCTTATATACCGCCCGTCTTCCTAGAGGGGAACTCCCGGCGGTTTACAACAAATTAACAGGACAGCAAATTACAATAACAGCAATTAAACTAATAAAATAAGCAAACAGAACAGTAATACCAGAGATGCAGATGGCGGGAATAGAGAAAAAAAATTGTTCAGGTCACCCAAACGCCTCCCGGAAGAGAAGGGTTTTCAATGCCTTCCGGAAGGCAGGCAGGGACTCTGTCTTGTTCAGTTCTCAGATAATTGTAGTATATCTCTGTGTAGTCCACAGAGACCAACAAATTTCTTTGAACATACAGTATAATTAGCTTACATTTAAATAAACAGTATATACCTAGCCAGTGAGCTTATCATATGTATTTTCCCCTTCCCCTTTGTCTTTCTTCCCCGTTCCCCCTTTTTTTTCCTTTTCCTCATTTAGTTTTGCAATTAGATTGTGAAATCTGATCTTAAACATTAAAAATAATGGGAATTTTGATCCAAAACATCTGGAAAGCATTGCCATTTTGCCTGTCCCTGCCGCTAAGTGCAATGCTCCCTCTTTCTGTCTCTGTTTGCTTCTGCACTCAAGGAGAGGAGAAGATGACATATGTGGATCTCAAGGAGCACTCGAAGTAAGCTGGGTCAAGAGGCAAGGAAGAATCTAAGTCCTTCTGCCCAGTTTTAGGCTCTGCAGCTCATTGCAGTCCTCTAATGGCAAGCTACTAAAAGAAACACCCTTTTCTTGTTCTGAACCTGCCATCCCACCCGTGTGTGCAAAGCAGTGCAAAATATGTTCGGTTCCCTTCACTTCTATCAAGACATGACAGAAGGCATGGAGAGGCAGCAAGAAAAATGAGGGACTTTCAGGGGCAGCTGTGTTTTACTAACCCAGTCATAATGCCCCTAAAAATCCTTATTGTTCTTGCAATGTTCAGCTATGGTCACTCACCGGCACAAGAAGGCTTTCAAAGATGAGTATTTGTTTCTGAAAAGCAAGACTTGCTCCAGATGGCTCCAGAATGCTCTAGGGGCTCGGGTCAAAAAGAGGTGTCATCCAGACCAAAGAAGAGGCATTGAAGGTGGCCTTTATGTTTTGATTTTCTTCATGGGAAATTTATCTCTCCATAAACTTGTGATTAAGGGATTTTAGGATGAAGACTGACGTGATATTCATTGAAAAGCAGCCCTCATTGGGAAACATTATTGCCATATTTAATACATTTTTCCTCCTCCTTTTAGGGTTCACTTTTGGAGGTAAGTGGGAGTCCGTTATACAAGTTTCAAATGAAAGCCAACCATGAGTGGCACTGATGAGAAAGTACCTGTGAGGCATTCCCAGCCACCCAAATACTAAATCCACTTTAAAGTAACGAATAAGGAGCAAGATCCTTGGGCGTGCACTGCTTTCAAAAGAGCCAGGAAGCAGCCCGGGGGCTGGCGGGGGGTGGGGGAGGGAATAATGGCTAGTCACCTCTTCAGCTTCATCAGAGTCCACGTCATGCCAACTACAAAGCTGGGAGAAAACAGTCTCATACTGGGGTGAAGAACCAAGAGGGGTTCATGTCTCAATACTACCCTGGTCTTCCTTTACCCTTATTGATTGAAGCCAATAGGCAGCAATGTCACCAATCAGAACTGGGATGCTCTTTTAGTTCTCTTGCTGATCATCATCCTCTTAGAGCAAGAAGAAGCCCTATGGACCATCCAGTCCAGCTTCTCTCAAGGAGGTGTGTGTGTGGGAGGGGGGGGTTGAACTCCTAAATTCTAAGCTCCCCCAGGCAGAGACCTAGTCCACTGAGCTATATTCATATAAGGCTTTAACCAAGGCAGGTTAATTAAGAGTACAGTGCAGAAGTCTGTCGCTTTGTCCTTTTACTTAATGTACCTTAAGTTTTATTAAGTTTATTAATGTACCTTAAGTTTCCCAAGTGGCCGCCGGCTGAAGAAACAGTGCCACCCACACAAAGGTTTTGATCCGTCCATGTGGCTCCCTTGGAGAATTCATATCCACATTGGAGAAACTGCTGCAGGGTGGCTCTTGAACAGATTCTG
This sequence comes from Phrynocephalus versicolor, assembly GCA_023846285.1. Lineage (NCBI taxonomy): Eukaryota > Metazoa > Chordata > Lepidosauria > Squamata > Agamidae > Phrynocephalus > Phrynocephalus versicolor. Next base: position 4,846,036 of record JAHTLZ010000010.1, read on the forward strand.
TCCAGTGGGCATATCAGAGAGTCAATGGATAGCTCTGGAGTGGTTTAGCTTTGGTGGCCCCTAACTTGAGAAATGTTCTGTGAATGAGTTTTTCTTGAAAGGCGGGAGAGGATCTGTCAAGGAGGTTCTAATATGATGGCAGCAAAAGCTGGATTAAGACATTTTGGTACTAACTGAAATCTTAAATAAATTGGGATATGCACATTTAATTTGCAGCTTCCTTTTGTTTGGGGTTGGGGGCAGGTCATGGCAGCCTTGTAATTCTGTCTTTTAGTTACCAGATATTGCTTTCAGATGCTGATATTACACTAAACACTGCCTGCCTCATTGCAAACATCATTAGAATATTAAGAGGCTTGAAACAGGGTTTTTAGAATCATAAATTTCATATTGAATAGCACGTCTCTGCCCTTTCATAGTTGTCCTAGTATAATACACACAGGTATACCTGTGAGGTGATGGGATTATCTCAGATCCAGCTCATTTGGATGTCAGAGAAATCTTGAAAAATGTGTTCAGGTCATTCTCACATCTAATCTATTTTAATCTTTTTGTTGATCCATAGGGTGGCTTTCCCAAGAAGTGCTTGCTGACTTCCAAATTGTGATTCCAGAGATTCACAGAGATTGTGCTACACACAGGATGTGTGTCTTGGTGTTGCATTCTGCATGTACACTCAACAGCCTTCACATGGGAGAATTGTCCATAATTGCCTTAATCAAAAGCTATTTGGATCATCTGGCATTTCATTGGGCATTATCTGACACATTCATATTTCACAGTGTTAGGGTTTCTATTGCTGAGATTACCAAGAATACAGATCAGGGGACAGAGTCAGACACATAGGTAGAATCTATCTGTTTCACCTTTTATGATGCCAGTATTACCAAGAACAAGTTTAGTCTGTCCTGATTCTATCTCAGTCTGCAATTTGTTTTAAAATTCCACAGAGACATTTACATATGTTCATCAGTTTTGGTACACAAAAATACACATTTTAGGCAAGCACTTTTCCCTAGTGTTTACCCTTTTGTACACTTTTTCCCATTGGAGAGATGCAGTGTAAAAATAGTTAAGGTGTAGAAACCCAAGGGTTCACTGATTTCTGGTTTGTCCATTGGCTGAAGAAGAGCAGTTGAGGAGAGCTCATGTTAAAATGAAAACCAAACAAATTTCTTCCCCATCAATGGAACATAGCTGTATTCCGCATAATGAATGTCTACAGAAGTGACATTCAGAAAAATATTACATCTGCTCACATACAGATGTCAGAAGAATTGACCCTTCAGGTGTGTCTAGCAAATCTGTCAAAAGACTGGCCTCCACGACAGTAGGGATATACAAAGTCTCCTCAGATAAACTGTAAGACAGCTGGTCAGGTATTGGATGGTGAAAGGATGTGGGAGGGATTGTGCTCAACTCTCTATTCCTACACGGCAGGTCAGTTCTATTGGTGATTATTTGTTAGGGCCACTATGCAACCCCACCTGTGAGGTCAGACCAGGAATCCACACTTGTATGGGTGAACAGTTCCACGTCAAATAAAGATACACACATGGAAATCAACTACTGTTTCAAACACTTAATCTTGGAGCAATTAGTGCAGGCAATTGCTGCCTGGGCAGAACAGAATGAAAGTGCAACATAAATACTCAAAATAAAGATGATTTAAAACAAATCTATCTACGGATCATTTGTTCGTTCTTCATTGTTTCTGTTCGTCCAAAAAGGGCAGTAAAACATATGTGGGATTCTGCTATTTTTATCTTTTCAGCAACCCTGTGAGGGAGATTATCTTGACACAAGGTTGACTGGTGAACAGCAGTAGCCCTGATTTTGATCCACCTGAAATGTTAATTACTAGAATTGATAGTTGAAAGGGGAAAAGGTGACACTTATCGGAAGTATCCAGCAGCAATCATGTGCACAGCTGCTCATTCTGTGTGCAAATATTATGTAATCACGTAATACCAACAGGTGTAGCATGATACTATTGTTCAGCAGGAGATACTTATTACTTAATTTCTACATACCTCCATGCAACATACGTCTAGACCACAAGTCTAAACTCACCCACAAGGGAAGGAAGGGGATCCTCGTTTCATGCATGCCCTAATGAGATAGCAGTGCAGTTAACTAATTATAAACTCAAGACATAGTAGTGGGGGAGTCTTCAAGTGGAAATTGTTGACTATATTTCCTGACCAGTTTTAGGTCAGAGGCTATTCATTAGCAATACCTCTCTGCCATCTTCTCACAGCAACTTGTGGCAGTATTTTTACTTGTTGGGGGGAAAAGCAGAAGTATGCACATGTCTTCAGAAATAACTACAATCTTGTTTAGACTTGTGCGCATCTTGAAGCATCTTCACAGTCCTGGGGACAACCCTTGCCAGAGGCCCTGGGCTCTGCACTATTGAAGACATGAGTACAGTAGGACCCTCCCCTTATCCATGGGGGATTGGTTGGGGGTGAGGAGCAGATACTGAAATCCATGGATAATTGCAAACAGAATATAATATAGTAAAGAAACCCAGAAAAAATACTTTAGCATGCATTACGAGAACTGGCCAGTAGAGGGCCATGTTAGATAAAATATTTTCAGACTGTGAATAAGGGTAACTGTGTGTACTGAATTATGATGGGGGGTCATATGTAGGGGGGGTCCTACTTTGGTTCAACAATTTTTCAAGCTTTCATGTAATCCCTTTCATCCCTTGGGAGGCTTGGGAATTATGGGACAGAAGGATGATGCCTTTGGTTATTGAAAATCTTCCTGTGCATTGTCATTCGGTGACAGCAGTGTGAGGAGAGGTCCCAAGACAGAAGACAGTACAGTAATGAGCTGTCCCCTCCTGTCAAGATAGCAGAGAGGGAGAGAGAGAGAGAGAGACCTTGTATACAATGCCACCTGCAGTGAAAGAGCAGAGGGTGAAGGAAAGTGGAGAATAGGGTGTCACTTCAGAAGAAGGAAAGAAAGAAAACATGGGAAGGAGGGAACCAATAGCAGAAGGCTTTATGGTGATGGAGTTGGGGAAGGGTGTTTGGAAGGAGGGATGGGGCAATAGAAAGGAGGGGCAGAAAGGAGGAGCACAGGATCCAGGTTCAACTTGGGAAGGTGGATCCCACTGAATGGATTGTATACGTTTATCCACATGGAAGGGTCCATGGAGGAGGTGGCTGCAGATGGAGTCCACATTGGGTTAACAGAAGGAGCATGAAGCTGAATGGGCTCGGCACCCTTGTGGCTGGGAAATCTGTACTGGAGGTGGCAAGCCACAGATGAAACCCACTGATTGGGCGAGCTTTGGGACTTCCCAATACTTCTTTTGAGATGGCCAAGTTACTGGGCAGTGAAACTGAGGTTGATGGGCCTTAATGATTCTATTATGCCAACCAAAGTAATAAGTGCACAAACCAGAAGATCAGTTTAATAAAAGTTTATTTTCAGTTAATCCATCTCCGACTGCCTTGGGACCAAGTTGGGAGGAACAGCCACAGATGAAGGAGCCAATTGCATGCTACTTTTAAAGAAGACCTGCCTGCCTGCAGCTTTAATGCCTTCCATGCAATAACAAAACTTTCAGGGGGATGGGAAAGCTGTGAAATGGAAGGAAGAAGTCTTTACTTACTGAAAAACAGCCTCTACCTTCTGCAAGTGTAATTTATGCAATAGGATTTCAGCCTGTGTTTCTGTTTAGGGGTCATTGACAGTAATTAAGCTCTTACCAAAGTTTCAGCATCCCCTTCCATTGCACAATAACTTGGGGAAGAATGATTCAGCCCCAAGTTCTTTAGAGAAGGGAGGGGGCAGAATATAGATACTATACAGTGAAGCTTTTGAAAAGACAATGCTTGGGCTTTTTAAGCCCAATGGTTGCAACCATTTGGCTCCTGCTGCCATGACAAGAAGATACTACCATCATCAATAATCTGTTTGGAGCCTCCTAACATCACCATTGGATTTCTGGAGCTCGGTTTAGTGGAAATCTGAAAGAGAAACGGGCAACCATGCAGCAATGACAATGCTGATGTGGCCATCCAGTGTGCCATCCTGCCCTTCATCCAAGGCTCAGGATGACTGTTTTCTGTGTCCCCAACAAAAGGCCCTGCTCATTTACTTCCAAATGTAGAATTGTCAAACCTGCACATGTTGTTGATGGTGGGCCTGAATATCCTTCTTCTACAATCTAGCATGACCCATCGCATTTTGCAACTGTGGAGAAGGCAAGCTCCTTTCTAGGAATTTTCAACAGACAAACGGAAAATAAAATGGGTGGCATTGGAATATGGGGATGCAAATCTGTGATGCAGCTGTGTTTCAAAGTACTCTGCATAGCTGTGATTGTCCCATCTAAAAAAGGAGAAACTATTGTAGAATGAGTAGAAAGTGCAGAACTGGAGAATCAAACCATGGCAGTACCAGTAGAAGGCTGGCTGGAGCAACAGCAGAATAAGGATTTGAAGCTTCAATGACTAAGAAGGGCAAGATAAAGCTTTCTGAAAGGATGCATCCTATGAAAAAGAGGATCAGGAACAGATTCCCCCCCCCCATACACACTTTATATTAGGAATTCAAGTCATTGGATGAAACCGAAGAGAAATAAAATGTGAGAGGAAAGGAAGTACTTCTTCACACACTGTATGGTTTGCATTCCACAATGATATTGTTTGCCACCTTTCTCTCAGTGGGGGTGTGCCCTTTTGGGCCTTTCAAGCATCCAGGTCTTTTCCTCAGGCTTTCCTGAGGGCCCACACACACCCATGGGAACTCCACTTAAGCGTTTCCTCGCCTACACTGGCGGGCGGCATGCCTTTTCTTGGTGCTGAGGTGAGAAGGAAGGGTCGGTCTGTTTTTCTTGGCAAGGCCTGTGGATGTGATTAGCCTTATCTCTGCTTAGATTGTTGTGCTTAACACTGAGGAGAGAACATTACCTCACCATGGAGCAGGCTATAGACCCAAAGGCAATTACCCTGGAATATTTTTAGAGCGCAAAACAGGAAAAGGCCTGCCATACGCTAAAAAGGTTTGGTGACACTCAGCTTTTTATTGGGGGGGGGAGGTGTTCCAGTTTTGTTTTGCTTTGTTTAAATCCTTGTATACTAAGGCATCACAATGCCATTAAGGACTATTTGTTTTATGTTTTCTTAAGGAAGTAGTTATTTGCCAGGTCTGACATGAGTTTGATTACCCTCAGTTTCCCTTAGATAATAAGCCAGGTGTGGTTAAGATGATGAAGTTTTTTTATTTTCTTTTTTCCTGCTGTCCAGGTGCTCTTCCTTGGGCAAAAAGAAAGACAAAACAGGTAGACCTACAGTACAGGGCCATCACAAAGTCAAACTCATGTATTTCTCCCTATTCTTCCATCCTTTTCCCCACATATACTAATCTTATGAGACCCAAGTGGAAACATAAGAGCAGCAAAGCCTTGGTGCCAAAGTTGCCATGTATAGATTTTGTGCTAGTAGGCATCCATTAGTGCAATGATGAATATCCTATGGAAAGACCATCAATAACTCTTGTGCACATGGTTTTCTTGGTTCATTTCTTCAGAATGTTTCTTTCAGGCAGTAGCCTCTGCAAGCTTGCTGGATCCACTTCTGAGATCAAGAACCCATCACTCTCAGCACCCTTTGATTTCTAGGCAAATGTGTGAGAAACTAATTTTGTTCTCAAACATTCTTGCATGTTACCAAGAACACTGCCTTGTTAGGGCTCCTGGTCACACAGAAGAGGCTGTGACTGCAAGCAGCTCCTCTTTCAAATGTTGTTTTCATCACCACCATCACCATTGGGTCCAAAGGCAGGGGTTTGGGTGTCAATGGCTGCCGCTGAGTGGGTGTAAAAGTAAGACATCTCAACACACACTGCCATTCCCACCTGCTGGAAGAGAAAATGATAGGTGGCACCTGGCCAGCCCTGAACACACTAACATAGCTTGCTGACTTTGTGTGGGACAGGTGAGGTCTCCCCTGGACATGAAGGAGGACTCTGCACCTCAGTGGTTCCCCTGGCTGCATTCCCAATCCATAGGTCGCCAGTGGACTGGGACAGCATCTAGGAGGAGACCAAGGATACCCTTGAGACCACAGATGGGGCTCCTAACTTAGAAAGTGGTGGGGAGGGTTTGTTGGGTCAACACAGTGGATTGGGAGGGGGAGGGGAATGGAAGGCTCAAGAAGTACTGTCCACCTGATCCTGGTCCATAGACAGCCAGGAGGTGGTCTGTCAGAGGGACCCAGACACAGGGGACTTGGTGCCACCTGAAGGGCCTCTCAGGTATGCTGTGATGAGATTGACCACTAAGAGGCTTGTCACCTTGAAAGCCAATGTCATTCCTTCACAGTCAGAAGAAATGCCAAGGGCAGTGCTGGGAAAGCTGTTTTTCAAAGGAATGTTTATTTGACCTTGGTTTTCAAAATAAACTGCTGAACAGTATCTGCTCTCTGCTGCTTTTCCTCTCCCTCCCCCCATCCAGTATCCTGCTTCTACACCCCTCCATCTTGGAAACTGAGTGGCTTGAGTGGCAGAAACTACAACTACAACTGATAGTAACCTTTTGATGTGAGCTATAAGAACACAATGAGCTGGAAAATGTTGTCAGATCAACAGTTTGCCCACACAATTCTACATGGATTACAGAAAATAATAGACATTCTTACATCATAGATGGAACCACCTTCTGAATATACTGATATTTTTAATCTTTATCAGGATACAGAGACAGAGCAGAGTGCTGATTTTAGTCTACAGATAACTACAACAAGAACTGTGCAAGATGAATTTGTGAAAATAGCTGAATTTAGTCTTGATCAGGATGTAGAACCAGAACAGAGAGTTGATCTTAATCTGCAGACAAATACAATAAGATGTATGCAGGATAAATCTGTGGATAGACCAAATCCAGAGAGGAGGAAAATAAGCGTATTTGTTGTATTGTATATGGATACAGAGGCGAGAAGAGTCTGGGAACTTTCCAGCAGCAAAGTAACTATCAAGAAAGAAAAACAACTTATGAAGATAATGGATCTAGCAGAATAAGAGAAAATTGAGAAAGTGAATTTCTGGCATAATGAATCGATTACATAAAAAGTTTGTTCTCTGTATTTTGATTGTCTGAAGCTATTAATTGATTGTCATGATGTGGGAAATGGAAAACAGAAATGTGAAGACCAACCTGAAATATAAATAAATTTATATTAAATAAATTTTATGCTACCCTGTAATAGGCAAAAAGGCAAAGCAAATTCATAAAACAAGTGTGGAAGATCACTTCTTCAGATAGTTCCGTCTTTCCATATATTCATACCCCTTTGCCAAAAGCTGCTATTCTGCAGAGGGGTGGTGGTAGTTAGTGCTTGATTGAAGAAAGAATTCAAAATATCACCAAGGTGAAACTTCACAGAGAACGAGAGAGAGGTATGAAAGCAGTTTTACCCATGACAGGCCAAATATTTACAGCTTTTTACACTTATCCACTGCCAACAGCTCATGCCATCGTCATCAACTTAATTGATGGTGTCCTGTTTTCCTCCAGTTGGAGATAAGACAATTTTGTGGTCCAACGAAGCTCGCCACTAGACATGGGCACGACTCGGCGAAATCCTTGTTTCCATTTTCGTTCGTCGTTTCTGTTACCTAGGAGGAACGGTAACGAGAATTACTCCGCTCCAGCTCGAACCCGACCCGATAAAGATAAATTGGGTCTGATTTGTCGTTTGTTCATGGCATCGCGGCGATCGCGCGATGCCAAGCAGCACAGAAAAAAAGTTAAAAAAAAACAAAAACCTGATTCCCGGCCATAAAAGCAGGCGAAAATATGCCTGCCTCAGTGAGGGCACCTACCAGAGAGGGGTGGTTTCTGGGGGGGGGTCCCCGGCCTTCCCCCCTCTCCTGTCCTGGGCTGCTGGTACCAGGCTGGGGGGGGCATCCTCGTTGTCTCCATTTGCCATGCGGTGGGGGGGATCCAAAATGGCGACCACAATTTTTTTTAATCGTGGTCCAAAAACCCACCAAAGCACCACAGAAACATGTGAAAATTAGGTATTTTAAATGCCTGAATTTTTATAGTAGCAGCAGTGGGTTTTTCTTGCAATAAAACGTCTCTATTTTATTTTATTTTATTTTTATTTTTATTTTTTTACACCTGCGCACACGCAATGATGGGCTGGCCATGGGATGGGACCATGCAATTTTTTGGAGCCATTCCACCAATCGCATGGCTAGGTTTTGACTGAGACTTCTGGGTGTGCCAGAGAGGGCATAAAAAGCCCACCAACTCTAAGCCTAAGCCTAAGCCTAACCCTAACCCTAACCCTAACCCTAACCCATACGCCAGTACACTGTCCTTCTTAGTGGGCCAGAGGCACCCAGAGGTGCAGTCCACTAACCCACCCTAACCTTAACCGTTACCCTAAGCCTAGCCCTTACCCTAACCCCAACCCTAACCCAGATTCGTACACAAGTACACTTCCCTTCTTAGTGGGTCAGAGTGATGCACCCAGAGAGGTGCCTCCAACTCCAGACCCACTCCCTCCCTAAGCGTAACCTGTACGCCAGTACACCAGTATGCTTTCCTTCTTAGTGAGTCAGAGAAGCGCCGACGAGGTTCCTCTGTCACACTAACCCCCCAACCCTAACATTATGTTCTTAGTGAGTCAGAGAAGCGCCGATGAGGTTCCTCTGTCACACTAACCAACATAATGTAATGTAAATGTATGGTACGCGGCGGCTATGCGTTACGCTTCCCTTCCCTAGTGGGTCAACTCAGAGGCACCCAGAGAGGTGCCTCCTAGAGTCCACTTACCCCAATCCCCAACCCAAACGACAAATGGAAACGGAAACGACAAATTTTTAGAAATTTCCGCAACAAACGGAAACGACCCGAAACGGGCCTGTCCCGACAAACGACAACTCGAAACATAATTTTTTCTGGTCGTGCCCATCTCTACTCGCCACCATTTTCTCCATGATCAAACAGGTGCTGCCTCTCTTTGTCTCTCCTCCAAGGAGACTTACCCTTCTTAGGGTCCGTTTTATCTGGAGAAATTCAGCCTGACAAGACTTATCAAGTTGTCTTACTGCGGCATAACCGGAACCCTCACACACCACCAGACTTGATGAGCCAAAGCTGACTGGGCTCTACGGCCAAGCCAGTTGGTTTCTGGCTGCAAAATAGGGAGAGGGAATGCCATCTTCTCCTTCCCTTCAGGCAGCAGAACATGTTAGGTTAGCCCTGGTATGACAGACAAATAATGACCTTGCACATTAACAGATGGCAGATAAACCAATGAATGGACTGACGGTTTAAATAAGTAGATTTTAACATAATACTAATACTGCTCCTTGTTGAAACAAGGGAAATAAGCATAGAGTTATCTTACAATTTAACCAATAGATGTGACTGCTCAGTAACATTTTCTTTTTTCCTTACGTTTTTCATTTTCACATGATTATTATTATACTATAATTGAGTTCTCATGGTAGCTTACAGGAGGAATGGAAACAAATTAAGAATATGTAGAGCTGCACTTAGTAAAGGAAGCAGCCTTAGTTTTAAAACTTAGGACTGTGTGCCACTTATTTACTGTACATATTTATCCATTTTACTGTGGCAAACCAAGCAGATCACAGAGGACAATTGTTCTTTCCAAATCTTACAGTCAACAAGATGAAGCTCTAGCAATTGGCAGAACTGGAAAGACTGTGTCTGATTAACGTGGTTTAAGAATCATGTTACTTGACTGCTTGTAAGGAAAAGCCAGTCTCTTCATAGCCAACAAAATGTGTGCCATTGACCTATTGACCTGCTTGTTTGTTACATTTATATCCCACCTTTCCTGCCAGTGTGCTCAAGGTGACATGCATCTCCTCCTTTCCGCTTCAACCACACCATGATCCTGTGAGGTAGGCTAGGATGAAAGGCCCCTCAGGCAGCTCTGCAGACCCATGGAGATTTCAAGCCAGATCTGAATCCTGAGTCCTAGCCTGACATTCTGATCACCCATATTTAGTTCCCGTCTCAGCCTGATATTTACTACAAGCCTTAGTTGGGAACTGCTTTTCCCAACTAAAGCTTGTAGAAGTGGGAACTGCTTTTATTAGAAAGGTTTTGAAAGGATAACTGCTACTTGGCTTGCAAGAATATAATCCTATGTTCGTCTGGTGAGAATGATTTCAGTGAGAATGATTTCAGTGAGATTTACCCCTGGTAAGTATTCCAGGATTACCAGATGCATTGTTTTTCACAACTGTGTCCTCATTTTAAAAAAACCCTTTTGCAGCACAAGTTAACTAAATTGATTTGAGTTTCATGTTGATTTCAGTGAACAATGTCTAAGTATGGACTTGATTCTCCTTTTGAAGTCTGACTCAGGCTAGTTCAGGTGTACTGTGCCCTATACATGCCCCAACATCCATCTGAAACTCTTTGGTGCTTTACAATCCCCCTCCTTTCCAATGGTAGTGAGTGAATGCCAGTTCAAAGCCACCTTCCCTTGTAATGCAAGGGGCCGACATTCCAATGCACGAACCCTGGGTGAAGGTAGCAGTTTTCAATCCCATGAAGATTCCCAACAGATGCTGGAGCGTGATCAAGAAAGAATAATGCAATAATGTACAACAAATAATAAATAAATAAATAAACACATCATTCATTCATTCACACACACACACACACACACACACACACACACACACACACACACAC
>JAHTLZ010000010.1:4862001-4892518 GCA_023846285.1 Phrynocephalus versicolor
TCTTTCTTTCTTTCTTTCTTTCTTTCTTTCTTTCTTTCTTTCTTTCTTTCTTTCTTTCTTTCTTTCTTTTGGGAGCCATAACTGAACCTTCCAGAAGTGAGGAAAGCACTCCCCTTTGTTACTTCTGCTGCTTCTGGGCCAATCCTTTTCTCAAGTTTAATATACAGTGGTGCCTCGGATAACGACGGTAATTCATTCTCCGAGGTTAGTTATTATCCGAAGCACGTCGTTATCCGAAACGCAGTTTCCCATAGGAATGAATGGGAAACTGTTTAATCCATTCTGGAGCCTAGGAAAAAGGCACAGACACCTGGTTTTTTGCTCAAAACTCCTTAAAAAGTGCACTTTAAAGGTACAGATGCAATGCTACCTGGGATAACTTTTTTTACTGATGCATGCTGGAAATTCATTATCTGAGGCAGCCCATAGGGAAAATTCATTATCCAAGGCAGCCCATAGGAAGATTCATCATCCAAGGCAGCCCATAGGAAGATTCATTATCCAACACAGCCCATAGAGAAAATTCGTTCTCCAAGGCAGACCTATACCTAGGAATTGCGATTCGTTATTCAAGGCAGTCCATAGGGGAAATTCGTTATCCGAGGCAGACCTATACCTGGAAATTTGCAGTTGTTATCCGAATTATTCGTTATCTGGGGCAGTTGTTATCCAAGGTACCACTGTATTTGCCTTTTCAAATCATGGTTGCCTAATCCATGATTCTCATTGCTAGGTACAGTACCACCAAAATTAAAACGAACAAACAAAATTAAACAAAGTAAAAACTTTGTGGCACCTTAAGATTCATTGTTTTGTTTCAGAGTAAGCTTTTCCGGGTACATCCTCTTCTTCAATCACTTCACTTTTCCATATCCCATTCCTATCATGGTGGCATTTGATGTGCTTTCAACTGTATTGGTAAATATGTGTGCACAGGGGTGAATATCATACCCATTTGACTCTCTTGCTGTATCTGGTGTTGCACGTATTCCATTGCTTTATTTACACTTGCATTGTTCCTGATGATCACCAAGCAAGGCATTAGTGTACAGTTTCATGTGTTGCAAGAATGTGTTAATCACTCACTTCATTCAAGTTAATGAAGTGGGTGTACATAACCTATGTCCCTTTGTTTGAAGGGCCTGGGTGTGAAACCTAATCCTTGATGTCAGATGCAGCTTTTCAAGAGCCCTACTGCCTCGTGCCTCATCTAAGATAGATGTGTCTGGCCAAAATCATGCCAAGAACTTTGCCTCTAAGAATAATCTCTTGGCAAACCACATCTTTTGCCATGTTTGGACTTTTGGCACTTTCTTTGAAGAAGTGGATATAGTCCATAAAAGCTTGCAATTATTTTTTAAAATTAGTGGCCTTGTGAGGTCCGCTATGGTCTCCCCCTCCTGATCCTGAGTCCCGAGCTTGTAATGGCATATCTCGTGACAACTTTTCTGCTTCTGAACAAGTTTTATTAGAAGGATATGTGAACAACTCAACCGGATCTCCGATAGTTATTTCCACTACCACCAATGGTGGGGATTCATACCACATCTGTCAAACTGCCCCTTGCTTGGGGTCTAACTTGTCCTCAACGAGTGCAACAGGCGCCAAACTCAAAATCTCTGCTTGCTCTTCCTTTAAGGGTCCCACCATGTACCTCCAAGTTAGCTTTTCTCTCTGCGAGGCTCCCAAAGGCATGGAGTAGGGTCCCAGCGTCCAGGTGGCAGGGAGGGTCTCCATATCAGGGTCCCATGGGTAGTGGGACATGTCTGGTTCAGTCTACACTGCTTCTCTCTTTCAGAACAGGCCTACTTACAGCATTGATATTCCCTGGCTTCCCTCTCTTCCCAGTATGGAGGTTTCCAAGCTTTTTTGCTGTGCCACTCTCTTTTCGCTGTTTCCCTTGGCAGTTGGAAGGGAACTCACTCCCCAGTCCACAGATCTTTCTTTACAATTTCAAGCAATTCTTCTTCTGCCACCCCTTCACTTGCTAACAACACAATTTCGATTCCCTCTTCCCTCTCCTCCTCCTTTCCCTCTTATCCCACCTTCTCCTTTTCTTCCCCCGTCTGCCCTTCCCTAATCCTTCCTCCCTCCTTATTGGCTGGCCCTTGTGAAGAGGAAGGAGTACTTTTCTCTAAGCTACGCTCACACCCATCCCCTTCCAAGTGTGCTCTCCTCTCTTCAAGTGCAGCGGCCCAGGGTCTCTGGAGAGAGAAATAATCTGCATTAGTATTTGTCATCCCTTTCTTATGCAATATTGTAAAAGCAAAAGGCTGCATAGCCAGGTCAAATGGAGGTTAGTGTCCTTCATCTGATGTAACAACTTAAGAGGGGCGTGGTTAGTAATCAACGTGAAAGGGACTCCTAACAAATAGTACCTTAAAGCGTGGGCAACCGCCAAGGCTTCCTTCTCTATGATAGTGTATTTTCATTCCCTGAGGGAAAGCTTCCTACTTAGGAAAAGGATAAGATGCTCTTCCTCCCGCACCTGTTGTACCAGAACAGCTCCTAATCCCCTATCTGAGGCATCCGTCTGTACCACCATCGTCTGTACCATTTTTTTCCGCCATCGTCTTCGTTTTTAAATTAGTCTGCCTACTCGGTGTGTCTAATTTTAATTCTGCTAGGATTTGTTCCTCCGCATGCTGGGATGCAGGAGGATTTTACATGTTATGTTGTCTTATTGTTTTATGTTGACTTTGCTTTATATTTGATGTATTCTATTGTTGTTGATTTGGTATGTATTGCTCTTGTTAGCCACTTAGAGTACTACATGTAATAGATAAGTGGGATATAAATACTAGAATAAATAAATAAATAAATAAATACCATAAAAGGTAAATTGAAATCAGGGGTGAACCTGACTGGATGGGAACAAAATTTGTCTTTTAGAGTTAAAAAAGTGAGTTCCTGGAGCTCTTCCCAGGAACTCCTTTGGCTAACTTTGGGGTCTTTTTCTTAACTAAGTCTGTGAGCGGCATGGGAATTTCTGCAAAATTTGGAATAAACTGATGATAGTACTCAGCTAGTCCAATAAATCGTTGCACTTCTTTCTTTGTAAGTGGCCTAGGCCAAGCCAAGATTTTAGTGACCTTTTCTTCCATGGGTTCTATCATCCCCTCACCTACCCTGAATCCTAGATATTGGAACTTATTGTGAGCTATTTTGCACTTGCTGGGGTTGACCATTACCCCGGCCTTCCTCAATTCTTTCAATAGTTTTTCTGAAGTATTGCTGGGGTTGTCCGTTACTCTGGCCTTCCCAATTCTTTCAATACATTATCACTGAAGATAATGATATCATCAATATACACCACTGCAAAATCTTTTACATGCTCCAACACTTGATCCATAAGCCTCTGAAATGTTGCAGCCGTGCCATGGAAGCCAAAAGGCATTTTCCAGAACTGAAACAACCCCTTAGGGGTGAAGAATGCTGTTTTGTACTTATCTTCATCCCTCAAAGGGATTTGCCAGTACCCTTTGGTCAACTCTAGGGACGTTAACAATTTGGCTTCCCCAGCTTCTCAATGAACTCATCAGTGTGTGGCATAGGGTAGGCATCCAAATGGGATACATGGTTTAATTTCCTAAAGTCTATGCAGAACCCCATGCTCTTGTCTGACTTTGGCACAATCACAGGATGGCTTTGCCATGGGCCGTTGGAGAGTTCCACTATACCTAAGTCTAGCATCTTATCTACCTCTGCAATTAAGTGTTGGGGCCAGGGTCAACCAGTTGATCGTGTAAGAGTCCCAGAGATTGTGGTAATTTTATGCTCTATCATGTTAGTTTCTCCTGGGCATCTCGAGAATACATTTGGGAATCTTGTGACTTAACCCCCCTCACCTGTTCCTTCTGGAATTCAGTTAATTGGTCGGGTAATACTAACTTGTCCTTCTCCCCATTTCCCATTTCTGTTAAGTCAGGGCCAAGTTTCTCCTCCCCTACCACACCAAATAAGGCTTCTGTCTCCTGCCATTTCTTAAGCAAGTTGCTATGGAAAATTTGTAATGGTTTCCTCTGCTCAGGCATACGTATTTCATAATCAGCTTCACTGACTTTCCTGACTACGGATAGATAGATAGATAGATAGATAGATAGATAGATAGATAGATAGATAGATAGATAGATAGATAGATAGATAGATAGATAGATAGATAGATAGAGGGAGGGAGGGAGGGAGGGAGGACATAGTATTACTTTCGGACTAACCACATAGTTCTGAGGTGTGTCTCTTTTTACTTTAAATTACACTGTCAGGGACACCGTGTTTGGTAATGAGGACAGATGCATATCTTCTTTCTGGTACAGACTGGATGGTTGACAATAGTGTTAGAAACCTTCACCCCACCTCCTTGTCTACTTCACCCCTTCTTCTTTCATCCATGTATCCATAACTTTTCTTGGCCTCCAGATAAAGCTGTCGTGATCACAAACTGCCTCTCTCTCTCCCTCCCTCTCTCCGTCTGTGTGTGTGTGAGAGAGAGGGGGGAACCCTCTTCGGGAGGATTTCTTCTCCTCCTCCCAGATATTTTCCAGTGAAACAAACCATTTTTGATAACAAGTACAGAGGCATCCCTTGATTAATCAGGCTATTTTGACCCCGTCTGCATTATCTTACACCATAATGCATTCAGCCAGATGGCAATATTTTGGTGTGAGGCACACTGATAATGTGGCATGTCCTGCAGATTGTGATAATGTGGCATGTCCTGCAGATTGTGCTATTGTGGCTGCCCTGGGTGTTTCAGATTCAAATCAAATCAAATCAAGTTTATTGCAGTCATATGACCCATATCTGCAAATATACAGTAAAAGCAAGAAGAAAGGCAAAGATAAATACTAATGAATAAGAGCATCAGAGGAATGGGTGGCCGAAATGATCTCAGCTCTCTTTCGAATGGCAGCTAGAAAGAACTTTGCAACCTGTGCTGTAACGTGAGAGTTCTTGTCTATTAGACAGTATTGAACTAACCACTTGGAAGGGTGGCCTTGGAATTTATTCAACAGTGGACAAACTAGGGTATTCCTAATTTGTTCATAAAGTGGACAAAATAAAAGCACGTGCTGGAGAAACTCAGGAGCCTCGTTTCCACATGGGCAAAATCTCTCTTGGCGTGGTATTCCTGGAACCTACCCTGGAGCAATGCTGAAGGCAGCACATTCATCCTGGCCAGCATAAAGGCCCTGCAGGCCTGTGGTGAACAGAGTGAGGTTAGATAAGCTGCAGGAGTCCTATACAATGGGAAAACACCTTGTGACAAAGGGGAGCAGGTTCTGTGTGCCTGCAAAAGGAGTTCCTGCCTTTCTATGTCACATAACCTCTGGGTGAGAGTTCTTAGGGCCTGTTTCTGCCCTAGCATCAGGATATGTTCAAGAGGGATACCTATGGACCTAATTTTTTGTTTAATGGAGAATTGCCACTGGCTTTGATAAGAGTCAACCAGCATGTTATACACATACCCCAGTTGGTCTGCGTAGAAATGTAATCTGAGCCAAAACTTTAAAGTCTGGATCCAAGCAGAAGTTTCCAGGTGACCTACTCCTACTTCAAGGCACAGGACTGCATAGGCTATGCAGTTAGGGACCCCTAAAATTCGACGCAAGAACATGGATTGGATTCTTTCAACGTTGGGGTTATATGCATTAATCCAGATGGGGATGCCATATAATAATTGTGCCCTTGTTTTTGCATGAAAGACCCGTATGGCTGAAGGAATATGGCGTCCTCCACTCCTATAGAAAAACTGGGCCACTGCAAGCGAGCTACATTTTGCAAGGTTAAGGGCATAATTTCGATGGGCTACCCAACTCATATTATATCTAAAGGAAATCCCCAGATACTTGTATTCTTTAACCTGCTCCAGAGTATCACTTTGTAGGGGCCAATGCATTCTTTTCCACCTCTTTGAAAACACTAGGATCTTTGATTTTTGGGCATTGATGGTCAGACAGTTATTGTCACAGTAAGTTGCAAAGGCAGTTATAAGCCTCTTTAGACCCAATTGGTTAGAGACAGAACTGCAGCATCATCTGCATACAGGAGTAATGGGATTTGCTGAGGGCCAAGCTTGGGGGGATGGCCTTGGACTTGTTTTAGGGACTCACTCAAATCATTAATGAAAAGGTTAAATAGATAGGGTGCCAAGATACATCCCTGTTTAACCCCCTTATTATTCAGGATCGTATCAGACAATTTACCAGTAGGTCCATAACGAACCTGGCAGCTCGTGTTAAGATACAACATTTGAATAAGAAACAACAATCTCCTGTCAATTGGGGACTTTTCCAATTTGGCCAACAGTAATTTCCTTGAGATTGAATCAAAGGCCCCTTTTAGATCGAAAAAAGCTACAAACAGTCTCCCCTTACCCATAGTACTATACTTTTCTGCAAGATGAGCCAATACAATGCAGTGATCTAATGTATGACTGTTTTTACAAAACCCGATCTGTTCTGGGCCCAATATCTTTTGGTTGTCCATCCAGGCTGTCAGTTTGTTTGCTAGGTGTTGAGCATAAAGTTTCCCCAAGATTGACAGCAGGCTAACAGGGCGATAATTTCCTGGAACTTGAGGGTCTCCTTTTTTGAAGATGGAAACAAACCATTTTTGATAACAAGTACAGAGGCATCCCTTGATTAATCAGGCTATTTTGACCCCGTCTGCATTATCTTACACCATAATGCATTCAGCCAGATGGCAATATTTTGGTGTGAGGCACACTGATAATGTGGCATGTCCTGCAGATTGTGCTGTTGTGGCTTCCCTGGGTGTTTCAGATTTAGATCATGGGTGTTGGGGAGGCAAACGAGCCAAAGAACATATAAGAGGAGTGAAAAAAATCTGGAGCTGTTCACAAATAATATCTTGACATAGCATGTTCATTGTTTGTAATAAATAAATAAATAAATAAATAAATAAATAAATAAATAAATAAATGTAGTGTTATACTTCTTATTTCTCAGCATGGCTGGTGTAGGGAGATGGAGCAAAGAGCTAGCCTAAAAATTAGGAGTTGAATCCTAAGAATCTTCATTTTTGTTTTTGTTTTTTGGATTTCAAGAAATAACTTAGCAGCTATCAGCAATTGTTTCAAATTGGTAGCCAAAGATTTTGGAAGAACTCAGGTTGCTGATATTACATGGGGAAGACAAAGACCTGATCTTGCTTCTGTTGTCTTTCAATTCATTGCCTTAATGCTTGATACTTTGAAGGTTTGGTACATTCTGTATTTTTGAGGTCACTTGGTGGAATTCCAGCTCCTACCAGACATGCTTTTCCCTGTTGCCTATGGAGATGTCAACTATCCGACTTATTAAAATCAACTGTTGTATGTGTGATGATTGACTCGCCCCAGTATAGTGTTAAATTATTGTGTCTGCTGACTCGCCCCAGTATAGTATTAAATTATTTTGTCTGCTTGTTGTTGTTGTTGCAACAGGTTAGATCCTTTTAGCAACTGACCAAGAGCAAAAACAGGGGACGTGCTCAGCCTTAACAGGTCTTTAAAACATGATTAGATTTATTATGGTCTCTCTCTCTCTCTCTCTCTCTCTCTCTCTCTCTCTCTCTCTTATCACAGGGCAACCCAAAGGGCCTTTTTATATGCTTTTTCATGGCTACCTATGCCAAACAGCTCTTTCCTCAACCTATTTTCAATCTGGATAAGGGAGAGCTCTTTTTTTATGCGCTGGCACAAAGTACTGCAGCAAAAGGGAAATACCAGCAAAATAGCTTTCAACATCAGCCAATCCCCGGGCATTCAGCGAATGTGTTAAAGTTTCCTTTGAGAGCAATGACCATGTAAGTAATGTATCACAGAACTACTGTGACTCAGCAAGTCGCCGGGGAGGATGTGAGAATTACTCACAGGGACTGGAGAGGGTTTGTTGCATTTAGCTATATTTAGGACCAATTGAACTCTGAGCTGTCCGTCCATGCTCAGGGACCAGTTCATAGACAAAGTTCTCTGGATATTTTGCCATTTGACTTCAGAAGCAGTGTGAGTCTCTGTAGAGAAAGGCAAGGGACCCAGGCCAGTGCTGGGTGCCTTGGTCCACAAGCACCCTCCAGATGAGTCCAGACTAAAGGTCCCATAATCACTGGGCTGGTTGGAGCAGAATGAGGTTCTGGTCAACACACCTCGAAGGTGCTAATTTCAGGAAAACTGCCGTAGTTGGAAAGGTCACGGAGACAGATCTTTCCAAAGACCACCATGGGCGTACTGTATGTTGCCTTAAGAATATAGACTCATTTCTGCAGATGGGGCTTTGGAGGTGTGTGTTAAAATCTTGGACTGGTTTTATTCCCAGGTGTAGTCATACTTTTAAAACTTTATCCTGTTTTAAGGTCATGATCTGTTTGTCTTTTAATATTAGACCTCGTGAGCCAGCATACTTTTTTGGTGCTTACATGTTTTTTGGTGCTTACATGCATGGGGCCTGCTGCGTAACTATGGAGGGGTGAACAGGGGCAAGTAGCCTGGGATGCCATGATCTAAGGGTGTTGATGTTAGAGGACTGTGAGCCCTCCTTTGCTTGGAAGAGGAGGAGGAGGAAGAGGAGGAGGAAGAGGTGGATGGGACAGGCAATCCCTACGGCTGGGACAGATGGGCGATCTCTCTCTCTCTCTCTCTCTCTCTCTGTGTGTGTATATATGTGTGTGTGTGTGCGCGTGTGTGCATGCATGTGTGTATCTGCACGCATGTGGGCATATGTGTAAAGTTTATGTGAGTTGGTGGGGGGACAAGCTGGGCGGGCAGATTTGTGAGAGCACCAGCACAATAGTTGTTGTTTCAATAGATATGTTGTTTCAAACTCTGTGTTGACTCCTTCTTCTCCTCCTCTTCTGATCATCTCATTATGTCCTGATCAACACTGCATGGGGCTTTCCTTTTTTTCCACATTGCCCACAGGACTGCCCTGTGAAGTACATCAGACAGACTCAGTTAGCCAGGGAGGTCTCAGGTCTGTGACTCATTTCATCTTTTTTTTTAAAAAAAAATTATTTGTATTTTGCATTTAATAGTTTTGCATTTTGCGCTTAATTTGATATTGAGCACAGGGCTCCTCTTTCTTTCTGTCAGCACTCAGTGGTGATGTCAGTAATGGCTAAATGAGAGCAAACTATAACATTGCTCCTTGGTCATCGAAAAGGCATTTCAGAAAATGGGAATTCCCACCTGTAATACTTTGTCCCTAGAAAAGGGTCTGGATAAAAAGTAGATATTTGAAATCAAGAACGGATCTGCTTGATTTCATATGATTTTTGCATGGGATCCTTCGCAAACCACCATGAGTTCATACGTGCTGTGGCACAAAAAATATGGATCCGTGGCATGGTTCAACTTGATTTCAGTTGATTTTCATATTGGATCATACTAAAACCACTGCCCCATGAGTGGACCCACCTCTGCCCACAGATTGCACACCAAAAATCATAGGTCTGTCAGCACGGGGCTCCAGAGTGGTGCAAAAACATGAATCCATCACAGAAATCCACAGGGATCTAAATGATTTTTATCCAGGATCTCCCACAAACTGGTTCCCCATCCAAGGCCCCATCTCTGCACACAGAATGCACACCCAAAATCAGGGGTCCATCAGTGCATGGCCCCACAGTGGTGCAAAAGTATGGATCCAACCCGGATCCACTTGGTTTCATATTATTTTTACATTGGATCATACTAAAACTACTGTCACATCATTGGTGTTGGGGCTGCGCACACCCCAGCTTCCTTGTGCATTGCTGGACTTGCCACCGCAGGAAGGCCAGACCAACACTGACGGCTCGTGCCTCCTCAGGACCCTTCTGGGCAGGGTGCATGTAGCCCTTCTGAAAGTGTTGGTGGCTGAAGCCCAGCAAAAGTGCAGTTGGCATCCGTCCTGTTTTCTCCCAGATCCTGCTTCCTTGAGAGGCAGGATGGGGCTGGAAAAGGGCTATCTCGAGGAAGTGGAGAAGCCCTCACCTTCCATGCCAGTTGGCAGAGTTGCATCCTTTTTCAGAAGGTCCAGGGCGGTGGTGGCGGCAAAAAATGACTGTGTCCCCAGGCACTGAAAACTCTAGCTGCACCTTTGCATGGCATAGCTCTACACCTGCAAAAGCTGCAATGGCAATCTGCTGACTTGTCTGAGGTATGGCCGGTCATGCATGGCTGGAACAATGCCAGGTTGTTTGCTAACAGCAGCCAGCTCAACTCTACCCAAGAGCTGCAGTGGGACCACTACATTTTAGCACAATGCATGGCAACCCATGTGCCTGATCCTGACCCAGCTCACTGGGGAAATGGTCTCTTATCATGTCTTGTTTGATACCCAGTGCACCAAAATTATGACATAAGTACTACATTTCCCCTGGACTCTGAAACCCCTCTCTTCATCATTCCATATTATATGAATTCTTGTAGATAATGATATACACATTTCTGCAGAATCGAAATGTTTTGCTCCTCATCCAAGTATGCCTCTGAAATTTCTCAGTCATCCAGGTGATGTTATCTGGGAGTTATGTCATGGCAACTGGACTCCTTTTCTTTTGAGATCAAAACGTTTCGCTACTTATCCAAGCGGCTTCATCGGTCTAAGGAAACTTGGTGCAAGACCTCCACTTTATAGTTCATTGGTCTGAATAGGCTCGTTAGATGGATGATGGCCTGAATAGGCTTGATAGATTGCAATGGGCCTCCTCGGCAAGGGTTAGACGTGATGCGTCATTGAGTCTGTTCCAGATCTGACATTCTATGAGGGTGACAATTACATATTCAAATCACTTTGCTTTTTAAATGAAGATCCTGCAAAGGTTTACAAAAACTGGGCAAAATTGCTACCTTATTCCTCAATAATTTTGGAATTATTCACCCAAAGCATGGAAAAAGCCATACAGTCACCAGAATCTTTCATGCTTGCTGTGGGATTCTGGAAGCTAAAGTCCAGCTAACTACCCTAAGCTTCGCATCCTTGCCTAACATGTCTGGATGAGAATCGGAAGGGAAGGAGGCCCATTAGGCTCTGCAGTGGTAATAAGGACCTCGTGGTTTACCAGACATTTCTGGACAGCAGTCTCCTGCTTCCCTCAGTCCTGACCATCTTGGGAAGGACTGAAGGGAGCTGGGCTGCAGAAAGACCCAGAAATAAATTGGATTTCCACCTCCTGTCTTATGGGACTCTCTCTCTCTCTCTCTCTCTCTCTCACTCACACACACACACACACACACACACAGAGAGAGAGAGAGAGAGAGAGAGAGAGAGACTTTTTTTTTCACTCTCCTTCACATGCAGTTGCATGTGTGGCAAGAACGACATCCCTTCTCACTCTAAATGTCCTTTTCAAGTTTCAGTGGAAATATAATCACTGTTGTCAATTTGCGGTGTCACGAGAGGAGCTCTGGAAATGGATGTTGTGTGTGTTGGCAACGGGAATATTATTCACTGTGTCGAACTGTGTCAAGTTTTGGCAGGGTTTCCCCCCTGCCAAACTAGGAAAAACGAGGGCAAATTAAGAAAGGGGGGGAGTTAAAAAACGGGGGGAGCCAGTTCAGTTTTCTCTCACCTCTTTCGGTGAAGTGCTTGAAAATATTGAAATACTTGGTGGTGGGGTGGGGTGGGGTGGGTGGGAGAGAATGGTGCCCTTCCTCCCACTTAACAGGAGGGCCAGCACTTTGCAGACCACCTCCTGACCTTGGCAGCCACCCAGGAGGAGTCATATTTTTCCAATCCAGAAATCTCTGCCTGAGTGACAAGACCCTGCTGCTGCAGACTGCACAAAGCACCTCTGTCTCCCAGGTGTTGGAGGCTCTGCTTTGGGGCTCGTTTCTTCAGTTTTTGGAGGCTTATTTTTGGCCTTGTCAAAACTAAACCATACATACCAACATACCATGCGCCACTTATTAAAGGGCCACTGTTTGGCCCACAGGTGGCAACAGTTGCCTTTATTTATTTATTTATTTATTTATTTATTTATTTATTGCTTGTTTGTTTGTTTGTTTGTTTTGGGCTACAACTCCCAGAATCCCCTGCACAGATGGCCAGGTCGGCTATGATGGCTGACTCTTTCTGGGATTTATAATCTCCCTAAAATATGTAACACCCCCATTATTCTGGCTTGGGCCTGTCCTGTGAAATACACAGCCAGAGCTAATCATTTGCAGGAATGGTACACGCATAACCCAACCCATATGTGATTTATCTTGGGTTCATTATCACTTCCCTCCTATAATTAGCTGGCACTCTGGGAGCTCAGTCATTAACATGCTTCCAATGAGTTATGATTTGCCAGCATAAGCATTTGGATTAAACCCAGTAAATATTCCAACAAATGAATCGTTGCTACATCCACTGCGTTCAGAATAGGAGGACTCCTGTGAAGTACGGAGCCACCATGGAGGCCTTATAATTCCTTGCCCAACCAACTCCCTCCAAAATTCCTGGCTAAAATCCTTTGCTTACTATGCTAAAGTAAGCCACAACAAAACCTGCTTTTGTAATGCTTTAATGAGCTAACATTTTAAATATGTTAAGTAATTATTCTTTAATATTTGAATAAGTTACTGATTCGGGATTTTAATAATGTGCTTTTAATTACCATATTTTCTTTCTATAAGGACCCTCATGTATAAGACGATCCCCACTTTTCCAACCCAAAATTACAATTTCACAACTGCATGGTTCTCTGCTCAGCTTACTTCCATTTACAAAATGACCCTCAATTTTTAGTCTAGCAATTTTAGACAAAAATATAGTCTTATTCACAGAAAAATACTGTATATAAGCCATCTTGGGTCCTTTTATTAGGAGAAAGGTGAAATAATCTTCTTCTTCTTCTTCTTCTTCTTCTTCTTCTTCTTCTTCTTCTTCTTCTTCTTCTTCTTCTTCTTCTTCTTCTTCTTCTCCACTTGGTCCACTATTCTGGCTATTGTCCTCCACATTGAACTGTCATGGGCTTGGTCTGGGTGAACCCGGGACAACTTCATGTCGTTGTCAAGGGTGTTCATCCAGCACATTTTTAGCACCTTCTCAGTTGGGATTCATTGACCTCTAGGCTGAGGCCCTTTTGGCCAGAGTTTCCTCATTGGCATGCAAGATGTATCCATACCATTGCAGATGGATTTCACACATCATGTCAGTGATTGGTGCAATGCCATTTTAGATCGCATGCCATTGCCACACACACAATCACTTCATGTGAGTCTGGAGGTCCCTCATAGCATCTTGGTATGATGATGGTGATGATGATAATGATGAAAAGGAAGGAAGGAAGGAAGGAAGGAAGGAAGGAAGGAAGGAACATGTCCATTTGAGTCAATGGGATTGATAGAAGAGTTGATTCACCAAATCTCCACTTGTTCAACAGGCTATTTCAGTGTGACTTACTACACTAAGCAACAGGGTTTCTCAGTCAATGTATGCCTTCACTAGCTTTACAGAGCAGCTGAAGACGGCAATGTGAAATGCGGTAGGAGAGAATCTATCCAGATAAGAACAGATTATGTGACTTCACTTTAAAATTTGTTCCCTACTAGGGCATACCGGCATCCACAGCTCTAGTCAGTGTGTAACAGGCAATTAAACAAGCTGAAAATCGAATCCCAACTTCTGATATTTATAAACACCTTATTTACATAGTTTGCTTAAGATTGTGTGTGTGTGTGTGTGTGTGTGTGTGTGTGTGTGTGTGTGTGTGTGCGCGCTATTTGCTATCAAACTGAAAATGATTTGTGGTAACCCAAACGAGGTCTTGCACTTAGCAGAGAGGCGAGAACTTTTTTTGAATTCAAAGGCTAAAAGGAACAATTAGTGTTGGATGGATAACAATCTCAGCTCAGAAAAACCACAGTTAGCATACAATAAAATTCTAACAGTTTCTAACGCCAGGAACAGATTCGCAATCTGGTCATTTTCAAAGAAATCCACTTCTGGTTTTCACTTTAAGCTTTCTCCCATCTCAGGAGCCAAAGTTAGAAGTGCTTAGAGGGGCTCCCCTTTTTTTCTGGCTGCAGCTATCACCCTTGTAAA
The DNA here is from genome assembly GCA_023846285.1 of Phrynocephalus versicolor. Taxonomy (NCBI): domain Eukaryota; kingdom Metazoa; phylum Chordata; class Lepidosauria; order Squamata; family Agamidae; genus Phrynocephalus; species Phrynocephalus versicolor. Next base: position 4,876,014 of record JAHTLZ010000010.1, read on the forward strand.
GCAACTGAAAGGGGGGGGGACTTTGGCGATCTCTTCCAAATTATCCAGAGATCTAACAGTAGGTCCTGCTCTGACTTCTACCTGTCTCTCTTTCTGATCAAATTTTGTATAATCAAAATGGAATTTTAATTGCCCCCACCACACAAACTCATTCATTACAGGATGTGTTTCTGTATATACATGGTATTCTGTAATCTACAGTATATTGTAAAAATCAATTAGCAATGAATACTTCCAGATACCTGGCAGATAATTTGTTGGAGGTGGATGCCAATTAGCAGGCACAGGACAAATATGCTTTCATGGCCATTGAAGCATGCTGAAGAACATTGATGGCATTTACGCGAGCTCTTTTCAGAAGGTTCAACATGGCACTATTGAAGCACTCAAAATAAACGTTTCCTAGGTGGTTACTTCACATCCGTTTCATCTCTATTAGTGTTGCGCTTAGGAGCGATAAAAAAAAAGTTACTTCATGTCCGTCGCGCAACCTCTGAAATTTGTCTTGACCATGCCCCTGGAACGGGTGCTAAGCGCGACAATATTGTACCTGGTCCTGGGGTAGGGTTTTCCCTTGTCACTCTTTGTTCCTGCTTTCTGTTCCGAGACAAGACAACATGTAGTAACGACTGTCACGCAACAAAACATTTGTTTCTCTGAAAAAACTGTGTCTGGTTTTTGTTTTGTTTTGTGTTTTTGACTTTTCAGAAGTGAAATATCGAAAAAGAATTTTTAAGCCCCCGCCCCCAAGGAAAAAGGAAGCTAGACAAATTCAGTGTTTGTCACAGTACAAAACTGTGAGGTAACACTTGTCACAAGACAAGTTATCACAACCATGGGAAAACTGAAACAGGGACAAAAACATGTGATCGTGACCAACGCTGTCATGGTACAAAATTAGTCGCAGAACAAAGAAGGACGTGAAGTAACTGCCCTAGTGGTCATTACTGTGTCAAAACCTGATTCAGCTGGCCCTTGAGCAGAGGAGATTCCCAGTCTGGGATAATCTCCTCACCAGGATCCAACAGTTGGCTAATATAGCATGTGGCTGGCACCCTATATGTGTGTGTGCCCGTGCCCTGGGGGCAAGCCCCATTAAACCTGGAAGGTACTATGTGTGAGCAGGCATTGGATTGCACTTCATTTACTGGAGAGGTCTGATCTGGCTGCAGTGAGTGCCTAATATACCTTAGTTACATCATGGTTGGATTACTGCAATGTGCTCTATGTGGGGCTGCCTCTAGAAAGCGTCCAGAAACTTGACCGGTCCAAAATGCCACAGCCCAATTGCTAACTAGAGTTGGCCACAGGGATCACATAATTCCCTTGTTACAACTGCTCCGCTGGCAGCCAATCTGTTTCTGGGCAGAAGTCAGAGTGCTGATTCTAACCTATAAAGCCCTAAATGGCTTGGGTCCAAACTACCTAAAATAAAATAAAGTAAAGTAAAATAAAATACTTGGAATGTGTTTTTGGGATTGCTTTTGTTTGCTATTTGTAGCGTGGCATTAACTTGACTAGTTTTCAATATCTGTATAATGCCTTGTTAGCTTTAAATGTCGCCTTTTAATGATGTGAAGTGTCTCGAGTCCTTTTTAAGTGGCTTTGGAAAGAGTTCTTGGTGCCGCCAGAGGAAGGTGCCTGGGCAATGACAGGACAAGGCAAGGTGACATCATGTAAAGCGTCTGAAGAAACAGCAATGAGCCTGCCGTGAGCAGAGAAATCAGCAGGGGCAGGTGGCCCCACCACCAGGGCCTCACAGACAGCCGACCTGATGTCAGCTGGCCACACAGACAGCACTCCTCCTATTCCATCTTCCTCTGCACCTCTTTACTCCAGAGAGACCAAACAGGCCTACTTAGAATTTGGCCCTGTCTTCAAGGAAGAGTACCACACATATGGAGCAGCTGCCGTTGGCATTGCATATAGAAGAGTATCTGAGGAAGGTGCCCGGGGTACATTACTCCAGGGATGATGGAGTGTCTGCATTTCACACTCCTGCTGCAACACTATGTGTTTGGCCCACTTGTGAGGAGTACTAGAATTGGTAGAGGAGGCAGGGCTCCATTTCTCCAAGGAAGGGGCCGCTGTGGTCCAGTTTTGTTGACTTGGACTGTTTGGGAGTGCAGTCCATTCCCTGGCACCCGTAGAAGAACTTTTTGTTTTGTTGCTGAGTCACGTTGGCCCCTTCTAAGTTGTGTTGCTCTAAGAAAAGAACCTGTTTGTACCGACACTTGCTATGTCATGATAGAGGGGATACGGGGGGGGGGGGGGGGCTTACAGTAAGCGTTACTTTTTATATACATTGCAAAATGAAGGTTGTCATTTGGATGCATCCCTGAGGTGCCCTGCTTTCTACTGGAAGCACCATTCCACAGATGGCAGCCAGAGAAAGGGCCTGTTCAGTGGTGACACCCTGATTCCAAAACCATCTCTCAGGGAAATGTTCGCTTTAAGCATTCAAGTGAGACGGACAAGAGCTCTTCGTTTTTACTCAGGTTGTTGGTTGGTATACGTTTAATTTATCAGGTCTTCTCCTTCCCTCCCCAATTGTTTCCTCCTCTCTCTCACCCTCTTTCCCTTTGTTGGGGATCTTTGTTGGATCGGTGGTCACAGATGATTTTTAGTTGCTCTAATGAGAGAGACACCTCTTGTGTTACTATATGAAAAAGAACTATTTATTTAACTAGAGGGGAAGGGTACACGGCAGGTTTCTTAACAATAACTATTCTAACAGCCATCTTGCTAGGCTAGGAACATGCTTCTCTTCACTCAGAAAACAAGGCACACACACACACACACATACTAGACTTCTACTAGAACATTCCAAGTGGTGTGATCTCAACATCCAATAGGCTTTGCTCTTCACATTAAATCCAGCTCATAATACTCTACATTCACATTAACCCTGGAATGGCTGAAATGTAAATCTTGCTAAATATTCCAACACCCATCTTTCCTTCATTGGCTGTTTCAGCATTGATTTTCACAGCCATTTTCAGTTAGGGCCATCTTTCTCTCTATGGGATGGGGGGGGGGCTGGCCCATGTGAAGTGGACCACACACTAAAAACAATCCTTCACATACCACCTTATAAGGATTGTTATGTGATTTATATAACCCTGATGCAGCCTATAATTCTTTCATATTGTGCTTATGGCTGTAGCCATTAAAAGGGTCAAGAAGGGCTGTGTTTATCAGAAACTGTAGTTTCTGAGCACAACCCTTAGGCACTGCTCTTCTGCTCTTCCCTTGTATGTTGTGGTGTTTGTTTGGCTTTTAATTACAGCTCTGATGAAATCTTGTTAACATTTGGCTAATGTAAAATGTGTTGCCACTGCTAGTGTGTGCGTGTGTGCGTGTGTGTGTGTGGTGGGGAAAATTGCCCTAGCTAGCTAACTTTAGAGTAAAACTGCCAAAATGTGGCTTTGGGCATTTTTATTGTTACATTTTTAATTATACTTTCAATGTATTTGTTTATATGTTGTGCCTCCCATCAAGATTGTCTTTATTTTAGGGCTGTTACTTACCTTGAGGTTTTGGCTTTGGTTTTTCTGGAAGAGAGGCTGGATATACATTACTTGAAATAATAAATAAAACATCCGCAGGTGTTAGGACTTGCTGGCAAAATCATCTAGCTCTTCCCTTGTCAAGGCACGTGTTTGTCCCTGGTAGACAGACGGCAACAGGAAAAGCTGTGCCATCCTACAGAGATCTACGTTACACAAACCAGCTGTGGTGACCCATCCAATCTTCAAGTGATATACATCTGGCATGACCTTCACTGTGGAAGCGCCTGCCCCTCCCACCTGTTGATCACATTGATCCAGGAGAACAAGAGTTGACAAAAACAGGTAAGCTGATACCCTCCACTGGCCCAACCACTGCTAAGCCTTTGGCAACCCAAGTGTAATCTCTAAGCCCATCTCCTCGACACAGCCAAGATCAACACCCTTAAGAATAAACAGTCATGATTGCAAGGGTGCTCTAAACTCTGGTTGCACTTGTGTGATTCCATGCACCATACCTCCTTGCAATGAGATCAGCCTTGGTGGGAGAAGCCAAGGTGTCTTAAAGCTCCTCAAAAAAGAGTAGCTTGGATGGTCTTAGGAGAGAGAAGCTAACCATCATCTCCAATGTGACGCACCAACCCATACAAGAGAATCCTGGAGGTATTTAAGGTTCCAAAAGCTCAATCCCATTGTTAATCTCTACAGCAGCAGATCCATTAAATCAGTGGGGCTTATTTAAATATTGACGTACTGAAGTATTTGCAGTTTAATAGAGCTGTTCTACTTGGGGCGAACAATTAGATTTAAACCTTTGTGGTGGTAGTGGTGGTGGCAAGGACCAGTGCCAATGTTTTGTTCTCAAAGAGTTCCCTCCCTCCCAATCTCCCTCATGAAGGGGGGGCACCCTATGCATTTCAGCAGCTATATTTCATAGGTGGAATTTTATTTGTTTTTTCCTTGTACTTTTTTGGCCTGCTTTTCCATTTGAAGCAAAATGCCCCAAGCATCTACCATAAAAATAAACAGCAATTATAAGCAAGCCCGGACTACTGGGATTATAAAATATCAACTCTGTTAGAAGCAGTACTGAGAAGAGACTTCTTACAAAGCAGCTTTTGACTTTTGAAGGTGATGGAGTGTGGGGGGGGCAGGTGAAAAATGGAAGAAAATGAGTGGGCAGGAGTTTCAAGTCTTCTGTTACCCTGGCAGAGACAGGTTCCTTTATTTATTTATTTTTGTCATTTCTGACCCAACATTCATATTGACTAAACAACCAGAAACCAAGCATCAGTATCTAACTATCCAATAGACTAATTCTTCTAAAGCTGCACCTAAACTTTAACCCAGATGTTCTGCTCCACTCGTCCCTCTATAGGTAACAACGGCCCAGCCTCCTGGTTTGATACAGAATGTTGGACTGCGAAACATCAGGTGAGACAATTATTCCATCTTGTCTGGAGCCAACCTTTTCCTGAGTTACTGGCCCTTTACTTCACAACTAGAAAGACCTTCCAGTTATTTCTGGAAGAGAAGCGACATAATTTTGCTCTGAATAAATGGTCCAGACTGCTTGAAGCCATTTTTTCAAACAACAGCAAAGTCTTTTGGCAATTGGTTTACCGTTCTAACTCAATTTCCTCTCCAACCAACTCTCCCCCACCCCATTTCTCCTGCTGCCTGGATAAAACACTACACCAAAAATTTTGCTGCCTCAGATTTTGTTTTTACATCCACTCATTTGACATCTGACCTCCCTTCCTGGCCCCCAGTTATGGAAGATGAAATACTAGAATTAACAAGTTCCTTGAAACCTGGGAAAGTTGATGGGGTCCTATGCAAACTTTTAATTAATGACCCTAGTTGGTGGGCAGCTCCTTTGGCTAATCTATTCACCTTGATTGATCAAACTGGGACCTTACCCAACTCTTGGCTATCCTCAGTTCTAGTCCCAATTTTTTTAAAAAAGATGAGCCTTCAACTAATTAAAGACCTATTAGTCTGCTCTCTACATTAGGGAAACATACCAGGCACCTATTAAAATGTCTAACAGATTGGGCCCAGGAAAAGTATCTTCCCGGTAATAAACAAATTGGCTTCCGTCTGGGATCCTCGACCTTAGATCATGCACTTGTATTATCCTTCCTTGCTGAAAAATGCTCAGCCCACTTTAAGGGTAAAGTCTATGAAGCCTTCATTGATTTGCGGGAGTTCCGGTTCTGGTTTCGCTGCAGTGAGATACCTTAGGCCTTTTTTACACAACCCCTAAACTGTGCCGCAAATGGCTCCCAGCTTCGGAGCTTAAAAATGTTTCCCCACCAGCTCCGGAGCTTACAGGAAATTAAGTGCGACCACGCCCCCATAAGCACGTCCCAGCACACCTTTCAGGTACCTGCTCTCAGGAAGTGAAAATTCCTTGATGTGGTGTAACGATAGTGAGTGCGGGGCTCTCCTCCCTTCTGTTTGTTGTTTTTTGGGCTCCCGCCCCTTTAAGAGCTACTTTAAGAGAATGGGGAAAAAAGAGAGAGAATGGAATGTTGCCGGGAGCAGAGCGAGAGGCAGAACGGAGGTAAGCCGATCTTTTCTTCCTTTTTTTTCTCCCTCCCCTCACGACGCCAGCAGCCAGGAACCGGGAGGGGGTAGGAACGCAGGAAGAGTGACAGACCCCCAAGATCTCTGGTCCGAATTTAAGTGGCCAGCGGATCTTAGGGGTCGTGTAAAAAGGCCCCTTGATAAACTCTCTGGCTAATCAGGCTGAATTCCTCCAGATAAACAGGACCTGAAAGGGTAAGCCCCCCTTGGATGGGGGGTGAAGAGAGGCAGCATCTGGGAGCTGCGAAGAATTGTGGCGGCAAGCTTCATAGCTTCAGAAATAGCCTCATCTCTCCTGCTGGGGGAAAGTCCGTCTGCCATCTGTCATGGTGGCAGTTCAAACTGCGTGCACCAGACAATGTAAATAATCTTGTAGATATTTTGGAACTTTACTGCTGCAACTAAGACTGCATTTTTCCCTATCTTTGTCTTTATGTGAGCTGCATCTTGGACATTTTTCTTCTCTGCTTCAGTAAGTACTCACCCCCCTCCTGAAAAGGCGGCTACCAGTGTGTGTTGGGAGACTAAACTTTAAGATAACATTATTTCGAAGCTTTTATATTTATATATTGTTCTACAGAGTCATTTGCCTGGCTGGGAGAAGAAAAAAGAAACTATTTGACCTTGGAAGTCTCAATGTTTCCAAAACAAACTTTTTAGATAACTTATATCAATGTTTTCTCTTTCGCTTCTTCCTGTCCTTGCTCTCCTTTTTACACTCCTTCCTTCTGGAAGTGATTAAGTCTTTAAAGTGGAATAAAACTGAGTGAAACCAGAATAATGAGCAGGGAACCAATGTCAGATGAGCAATTTATGGATATGCTTGATAAAATCCAGAGTCTAGCCAACTCTCTTCAGTCTGAGCTTTTTCCAGAGCTCAGTTCAGAAGCAGATGAGAGTCCCAACTTCAATCTGGATCAAAACACTGAGCTCAATATACAAGTAACAAGAAATATTCAGGAGGAATACTTGGAGAATGCAGAATCTAGCACTGCTAGGGAGACTAAGCTTTCTCTGGAAGAGCAGAAAATTCTCACCTTCAATCCTGATTTGAGCATTAAGCTGGAACAGAGCATTCACTCTAATCTGCAACCTTATAAACTGTTTGCTTGGGAAACAGAAGCCTCTTCAGAAGCAGAGGAGAATCTCAATTTTAACCTTGTTAGAAGCATGGGATTGGAACAGGGACTTTTCTCCAATTTACAAATCTCACGAAATATCCAAGGAGAATTTGTGCTGGACATTTTTTTGCACCAGGGATGGACCAACAGGGAAATAATGTATGAATTCCTGGCTTATTGAATCTATCACATAAAAAGCTATTAATGGATTACAATGAACAATAACGGTATGGAAAATAGATAACAGAAATCTGCAAGCCAGCCAATTACTTGTTTTAATTAGACATAACCATGTGATAGAAAGCTGTTAAAATTCTCTCTCTCTCTCTCTCTCTCTCTCTCTCTCTCTCTCTCTCTCTGTGTGTGTGTGTGTGTGTGTGTGTGATGTTGTTACAGTCGTGACTGACTCTTTGTGACTCCATGTCCATAGAGTTTTCTTGGCAGGAATATTGGAGTGGTTTGCCAGTTCCTAGTCCAGGCGCCTACAGCACCTGGTATTCCCTGGAGGTCTTCCATCCAAGTACTAACCAGGGCCGACCCTGCTTAGCTTCCGAAAGCAGGCGAGATCGGATGTGCTTAATTATCTACCTGATGGAAAATGGAAAGTGGAAACCAGCTTGAGATGTCAATTTGTTAGATCTTTAAATGTTAGCCAGGGAAAGAAAGAGAAGGATTTTCCCTTTTAATACAACAAGAAACAGAGAGATCAAGATGTAATGCTTTTTTTTCTTTTAATAACCCATTAAGTATTAATCTTAGACATATAAGGTTTTGAAAACTTGGTAAAATTTATAAGAACAGAGAAAATATAATGAGTTGATGATGTCTGTTATATATCTAAGGTTGTAGACTAGCCAGACTAGCTTAACTTTGTACTTCACTATCTTCACTTCTTATATTAGACTAAAATAGATTTAAGTATATATCTACTATATATTGAATTAGTCAAATATAATCTAAACTGTTTAGTTAAACGAAGAATTAAGTTTTAGGATCAGGAATATTGCTAAGACTAAACTAGCTAATACAATATTGTAACCTATTATCTGTATTTTCTGTACTAGATGAAGACAGAGATAAGCAAAGACAAACATGATATTGATGGAAAAATATTAGAACAATATTAATATTTAGTAAATGGTAATATGGAAACAATCTTGTTTAAGATGAGAAGAGAATTATGAAATAACTAGGCCGATATATTGGGGAAAACGTCTGATATATCTAACACGGCAGGAGATAAGCAATATATCTGTTTTTACTATATTTGGTTTGAAAGTAAAAATAATCTTTTTAAAAAAACAAAAAAACCCAAATTGGCTTCCGTCCAGGATCCTCAACCTTAGATCATGCACTCGTATTATCCTTCCTTGCTGAAAAATGCTCAGTCCACTTTAAGGGTAAACTCTATGAAGCCTTTATTGATTTGTGGGGTGCCTTTGACTCAATCAATGGAGAATGTTTATAGACCAAATTAGCATCCTGGGAAATTGATCTTTGTTTGCTCTTTTTAATTAGAAAACTTCACTCTTCTAATTCTTGCCGGGTATGGACTAGTTGTAGTGGCACCCTTTCAGATAGGATTCCAATAGCTAAAGGTGTGCATCAGGGCTGTGTAGTAGCTCCACTATTATTTAATCTTTTTCTAGCTGACTTACGTCTTCAGTTATCCCAATACAAAAAGTTTGCCCCTAGTTTGCCTGAATAATTCTCCACTACCCATATTGTTCTATGCTGATGACTTGGTTCTTCTTTCTATTTCCAGAACCGGGCTGTGACACCTCTTGACAGCATTTCAAGCCTACTGTGCATCCAATGATTTGATAATTAATTCAGAGAAAACTAAAATACAGTATTGGTCTTTTCAAAATTCTGGAACCCTGTATCCTGGCATATCAATAATAGCCCTATTGAACAAGTTAAATCATTTAAATATCTAGGGATAATTTTCCACTATCATCTTGATTGGACTTTACATAGAAATCCGGCAATATCACTAACAACACGTCATCTAAATGCAGTCGCCCATTTCCATTATAATAGCAGCAACCAATATATCCATGCAGCTCTTAAAGTTTTGCAGACAAAGACCATGAGCCAATTTCTGAATGGTATCCCAATTTGGATCAAAGTGACCAATGAGAAAGTGGACCTGGTTATGGCCTCCTTTTAAAGATGTATCTTAGCTATCCCTAATATGATTAAACTGTCAACTATGACCCTTGAGTTGGGTATCCACTTACCTTCAACCATGACATGGGCCTTGGCTTTTAAATACTGGTTAAGCCTTTACTACAATACTCCTCCTGATTCCTTACTATATGATCTTTTAAAAGATCCTTTTACTTCCATTTGGGACAGTCTTTTTGTAATTAAACTTCAAAGTTTAGATTTTACTCTCAACTCTTTTGCAGATATTGAACTTAACAGAGCTCATCTGACCATAAAGACAAGATTACTGGAAGTAGAAACTCAGTCACTTATACCTCTAGCCTTAATTCAGTCTGCTCCCCACGTTATTTTAATTTACCCCCCTCTTTTGGACTAGACATGCTATTTTCACAAGTTAGTAAACCCAAATAAGAGGTGTGCCTTTATGTTAGCTAAACTTATCATCTTTCCTTCTTCAGTTTTGTCTGGAAGATACCACACTATCCCTCTTGCTCAGAGGATTTGCAACTTTTGCCACTTAGAACCCGACACAGACTCCCACATCTTGTGTCATTGTCTGGCACACAATAAGCTACGCAAATTCTTCTTGGAGTTTATTTATTGAGGGCGCCATTATTTGATTGAAATAATCCAGGTGATGGATCAGGGGTTTTGAAGCTGATTTAAAGTCACGTGGTCATTATGGGTGATTTTGGGATGGCGTGAGCATCCTCTTAGGACAACATTTAATCCGTTTTTAAGCTTTGCTGTATATTAGTTGAGGGGGCTACACTGGCTATTAAAATGGTCTTTGTCCTGCACCAGCCTGCAATTGTGCTGACTTATGTTCCCGACTGTGTGGGGTTTGTCAAGCAGTAGATATCATGCGTTTTGGGCTGCATGGAAACCTTGCAGACCAATCCAGTTTTTTTCCTATCTGTAGTATTGAACTAGTGCTACCCTTGTTTGAAAGAAATAATAAAAATTAATTAAAGCAAGTATTAAAAATAGCAGCAGAAGCAAGTGGCTGTGAGAGGCAGCCTGTGCAAAAGTGTGAAGGTGCCAGAAACTCCTTGCCCTCTTGCAGCCTCTCACCACTGCTGCCACTGGTATTACTTTTAATATTATTATTATTATTATTAGTTTCAAACCGGGATACAGTGGTGTTAGTTTGGACCAGAGTGCAAGGTTTTCCAGAAGCTTGAATCCCATGATTCTGGCATTTATTACTTGACAAACCCTACAGACACAGTGTACTCTGACACAGGTGTACAGACATGTCAAAACTATTCAAAATAAATCACGTCCATAATCAGGTTAAAATAAACAACCGCCTTAAGGTTGTTTTAAAACACCCTGCTTTCCAAAGAAAACATGCTTCCTATATGTAAACAGATATTTTAAAATCAATTTCATGTGTGCTAAATTTGACACAAAGCCAAGAATGTTTTGACATGTAACTATGCTGTTCATGCATTCATATGCTATTTTTCTCCCAGAATTAGGGCCTAAAGCAGAATATACAACAGCTCAGAATGATGCAAAAATTAAAGTAGAATAGACTGACAGGCACTAGCATAAGCTTAAGCTATTGCAATATTAAAATTAAAATTCAAAATTTTAAAAGCAACAATTCAAAAGATTAATAATAAAAAATAATAAAATTCAGCTAGGATCCTTTTTATATACATAATATCCTTCTCAAATAGACATATATGAGACATTTGATAGATAGATAGATAGATAGATAGATAGATAGATAGATAGATAGATAGATAGATAGATAGATAGATAGATAGATAGATATGATATGATATGATATGATATGATATGATATATGATATGATATACTGTATGAGAAAGAGCAAGCTATAGAAAAGACATATAGATATAGATATATAAAGGATATATAGATATGGTGGATTTTAATGAAATTACATATGAACAGGAAGCAGCAGAAACCTAACTCTTCAGCTCAACAAACTTCCTGCAAATACTTGCATGGATTTTACGTTGCAGCAGGGCAACATTTCCCACGTGTTCCTCAATGGTGTGTGGGGTAGGTGGGTGAGTGGGAATGCTCTGTCAACAGATCAAAATGTCTGCAAAAATACCCTAAGATGATGCTGTGAACAATACAATGACTCAGTCAGTCATGGAATTCTGATGTGCAGCTTTAGGAAATAGAAGTAAACAAGTCATGTCAGCATGCTTCTGGAATTCCAACTTACAGTACTAAAATTCCCTCCTTTCTTTCCTTTCTTCCCCTTCTCTTTAAAAAAAAATGCAAAGTCAGAGTTGTTGGCAAAGACCACACACACACACACACACACACACACACACACACAGGTGTGTATCTAAGAATTCATGACCTCCAACAAGTACGGCTGTTTATCATTCTGCAAGAGAGCCAGAAGGAATAATAATGTGATAATAATAGTGAAAGCCTCCTAACAGATATATTTGCGGTGTGTCAGCAGAAAGTCAACCGGGGCGGGGGGCAGGGGGGGCAGGGGGCTCTCCAGCTGGCACTGGTTTCTGAGGAAGCTGCCTGGGGAGACAAGGCACGGACACCAATTCAAGCAGGTAGCCAGGCATTCTCTCCCACCCACCCCCTGTCTCACACTTTTTAGATAGGGCCACATGGCACAATCTTAGCAAGAAAGTTTGTGCATGTGCATTTGTGTGGCTGAGAAGGAAGAAGCAGGGGAAATGACGAAGCAAGGAGATGGCTGGAGAGCAGGCAAATTTGAGGCCCATTCTACAGATGGATCAGATGTGTCGTGCACAGAAAGTACCAAGGCAGCAAAAAGCTCTCCCTCACCCACTCTGCAACAAGTACACACACACACACACACACACACACACACACACACACACACACACACACACACACTAGAATCATGATCGGATTTGAATGGCTACTTGAAGAGCCCAAATAGGCATTGTGAAGAAGATGTGTGTTGCATCGTCTGATACTTAAAACAATGCAACTAGAAAGCAACATGAGAAGAACAGGCGGAGCCGCAGGAGCATGTTGGGACAATAGAAGAAACAGTTCGGGATGGGGAAATATTTAGCTACTAAGGAAAGAATGGAGTAGCCCTTCCTGTACTCTTCTTCCTTTTTTGATTGCAATATTCCTATAGTTTCCTCCCTCCCTCCCCCCTCCCTTCCTTTCTTGTACCTGTTCAAGAGTCTTCTGGGTGATGTCTATGTGAGGAGGCAGATAGTAGTACCAGCATCCCAGTGGATGGGCCATCTCTCCTTCTCCCTGGGGAAGCTGGGACAAGCAGTTCCTTGTTAAAACAGGGTGATGCCTTTCAGGTCACAGAGGAACCCAGGGACAAAACAAACAAACAAACAAAAACAATGAGGCCTGGGAATCTGGAACCCCTACAGAGCTCCAAAGACAGGAGGCACCATCAGAGAACTCAGGTGAAGAAAAAGAGAAGGAATCCTCAAAGGAGGAGGAGAAGAGGAAGGTGGAACAAAGCATGCTGGTGGGGGATCGCTACCGTACTAGTGGAGGAGGTGGGAAAGGAAAGGGTCTGGGAAGATGCTTTAGGGCAGTGGTGGCAAGCCTTTGCCACTCCAGATGTTTTGCACCACAATTCCCCCAGGTTCAGAATTCTGGGACTTGTGGTCCAAAACATCTGTAGTGCTGAAGGTTCCTCACCATTGCTTTAGGGCAGTGGTTCTCAAACTGTAGGTCCCCAGATGTTCCTGCACTGCAGCTCCTAGAAGTCTTCTTCACTAGCTGAGGTGGCCAGGATTTCTGGGAGTTGCAGTTCAGGAACATCTGGGGACCCACAGATTGAGAACCACTGCTTTAGGGGATCTCTAAAAGGCTAGCATGGAGAGATGGACTCCCCTGAAGAACCTGAGCCCCCAGGTATAGAATCATAGAATCATAGAGTTGGAAGAGACCTCAGGGGACATCCAGCCCAACCACCTGCCATGCAGGAACCCCCATCACAGGTCTCCCAAGGTAATTGGGGGGTATACAAGACAGTGATGTAGCATGGGTTGACAGTACCTGGGACAATGCAAATGTAGTGCCCCCTAAGCATTTTGCACCTGGCATGACTGTCCTTGTGCCCCCCTGTGACGATCCCCCTTTCCAGAGACTGAATTGTGATGGGATTGGTACTGCTGCCACCTTTTATTTCCTTAATAATGCTGCCACCTTTTAAACTCGTCGCCTCATGAATTGGGTCTGACTCAGAGATATATAATAAAACAATGATGAAGTTTATTGAGAAGATAATAACTATAACAATATCTGAGGTTGGTATGTGTTGCCTTTAACATATACTGTAACAGATCTAATCAGCTCCACAAGCCTCCCTGCCTTAAATAGCTAGTAAACAGTGTAGCCCTCCCTGCCTGACAGAACTCTCAGAGAGCAGTGCTCTCCCAGCACTCTTAGCTCTCAACTTAACTGAACTCAACTGAACTCTTACTGCCTAGGCTCCACCCTTTTTATATCCTACCATTCCCCCGCCCTCCTGCTGGGATTGGCTGATGATTTGTATATTCATCGCTCCTGTCTGCAGGGTTTGTCACACCCCCATGCTATACCACTGCTCCCATCACCTCCATACCTGATCCTGCTACATCTCCTCCTCTTTCATTGCTACAAATGGCCCCAATATGGCCCCATGCAGCACCGAATCACCCATTATTTATTTATTTTATTTATTTTTATACCACCCGTCTTCCCAGAGGAACTCCTAGTCGCCTTCCTACCTAGTCCTGCTGTTGCCTCCTCTTCCTCCTCCGCTGCTGCCATCTTAAGAGACAGGCCAAACTTCCCTTTTAGGAGCTGAAAGGGAAGGATTTGGACAGAGGCTGCAGGCTCAGCTCCAGGATGGGAAGCCAGGCCTGCTGTGTCTCGTAAGGGTGACCGAGGCGGAAGATGAAGAGAAAGAGGCAACAGAATGAGATGTGGAGGTGATGAGAGCAGGATGTTGGGGCAAGGTGGGGTTGAAGGAATTTTGTATCTCCTAAAAACTTTGCACCCAGTACAACCACCCTGTGGCACCTCCCCACCTCCAGTGCTATGCCACTGGGCAGAAGAAGCAGGAGTGCTAACTAGAGATGGGCACAAATTTTAAAATGAATTTCAAAATTTATTCAAAAATTGATAATTCATCAATTCATATTTGTACAAATTGATACCCAACAAATATGAATTAATGCATTTTAAAGCTATTTTTGATTCATCAATTTTTGGGGCTATAAAATGAACCACCCAATTGCCCAAGGCACTTAGAGACACCAAATTTGTTGAAGGGTAGCTTTTCCTGACTCTTATTTCATTTATTTATTTGAATTATATGCCACAAAGTACCATCTTGCCTAAAGGCCACTGGACGGTTTACAATATTATAAAATACAAAACAATATGTAATGTATTGACTCTTCTCTACAATCTCTCCGGGTCTGGGGAATATTTGATTTCAGGTCTCTGAGTTATGCACCTCTAAAGAGGTCTCCCAAGAAAGTTCCCCTCAATGGCTAGATATACCAAGCTTTCAGAGAAGCTTCTTCTGACTCTACTTTAAAATCCATCCAGGTTTGATAAAGATTGGGTTTCCCCAGTGTAAAAGGAACTTTCTAGGGTGAGCTACTTTGGGGGTGTATAACTCAGATGTCTGAAACCCAATCTTCACCAAGCTTGGAGAGTTTGTTAAAGAGAGTCATGGGATGCATCCTTTCAAAATATGGTGCCTCTAGCTGCCTGGGGGACACTTTGTCGGGGGACCTCTTTGGGGGTGCATAACACAGAAATCCATAATCCAAACTTCACAAGACAGGGATTGTAGAGAATAGCCATGGGATCTCTTTCTTGCAAATATGGTATCTCTCAATCTCCTGGAGGCCATTTTATCAGATTTTTAAGTAAAGCATGAGTTTACAAAGCAATTCATTGGTTCATCAGAAAAAAAATCATAAATTTGTTTTTTGGGATCCATTGACCTTGATGAATCAGGAATCAAATGCATCACCATTTTTTTTATTTGTCCCCATCTCTAGCACCAGCAAATGACAGAGTGAGGACAGTCAGCCTGCCAAACCTGGAACTGTCACTGTTGCCCCTGGTGCAGTCATCTAAACCTTCCTTGTTTGGACCGAGAGTGATGGACGCCACAGAGCATCCTATTAGGAGTGACTGGAACTGGGAATAGATGATGAACATAATGAGAAGACTCTTGGACATGTGGGAAGTGAAGAGAACTATCCTAAAGAAAATGCCTAGTCATTTCCCCTGTCTTGGTTGAAATAAACCATCTTGGTGTTAAACTACCTTTGATGTTTCCTATGGAGCTGGGGATGGAGGATGGATCCCATACTGAAGCTGCCAGGGCCAGCAGGACTCCCAGTCTAGTTAAGACCTGAAACAAGACATAAACACCACCCCCACAAACTCATGTAAAGCTAAATGTCAAACTAGGCTATCTGCTTAAGCCACATTGAGAAATGCTGGACACAACATACATTCTAATGTGTTTTGTGATTGTCACTAGAAGGTAAACACAGGCCTTTCATTTCAAATCTCATTGCCAAAACATTTACTTTTGTGAAAGTTATGTTTTAAGGAGAAGAATGTGCTAATTTCAGAGAATATACATTTCCCTTAAGATTTCATTTTGACCCTAAACCTCAGCGGGAGAAGCAAAAGTTGCACTCCCACAGACCTGTTAGGGCTTAAATGTAGGAAGACAAAACCTTAAACAATGGGTTCCAAACCTGTGGCTTGCAACCCACTTGTGTTTTCTGGGAGGTCACCAAGACTTCTGGCAGAGGGGGACATATTGCTCTCAATTCATACCCCTTCTCTGGTTCCCTTCTGCATGCGTCCCATCTGATCCCTTGCTTGTACCAGACTCCCCGCCCCAGCTATCTTCATTTCATGCCCAGCAGTGAGGCTCCTGTGTGCGCTCTCTCTCTCTCTCTCTCTCTCTCTCTCTCTCTCACACACACACACACACACACATTGGCTTACTTCTGTGTATTTTGATGACCCTCAATTTTAGTCCAACAATTTTAAGCAAAAATACAGTCTTATACATGGAAAAATACTGTAACTCAAAAAAGGTTGGAACGCACTGCCTTTTGGAATGTT
>JAHTLZ010000010.1:4909110-4965194 GCA_023846285.1 Phrynocephalus versicolor
TACTACTACTACTACTACTACTACTACTACTACTACTACTACTACTACTACTACTACTACATGTGCCCTCCATTATGACTTTTGGCACCCCTTTTCCACGTAGAAAGTACTTACCATTTCCTTCTTCTGAGGTGTACTGGGACTTTGCAGCGTGTCCAGGGCTATGAACTCACTGACTAAATTCACAGAAGGCACCATGGGGAACTGAACCCTCAACCGGTACCTAAACCACTGAGCTCTACAGGCGGTGTGTGCCAAAACACCTCCACCCCCACCCCACCCCTGGACAATCTTCTGCTTGTTCAACTGCAAGCCAGAGCCCGTGCAGGATGCATGGAAAGCTGTGGACTCAAAGAAGTGGTGATTCCTACCAGGAATCTTGCTGCTAAGTCTTTCACACCATTTGGGGGGGGGGGTGTCTCTTCTTTTGCTTCTCAATGAAGGGGGGGAAATCTACATTTCCAGTGATAGGCTGGTTTGGACCTTGACCATTCCATCCCTGCCAACATCAAGAGAGAAGGAGGTCATGTGGCTGCATGCCTTGAGGGTGGTGCCAGGCCACACTTTGATCCAGCAGTCACATTGTGCTACCCAATATAAGCTCACTTTTCACGGTGCTTTGTGGATTAGACAATTGGAAGCAGGGCATCTGACCTCTGCCACTCAGGTCAAGAGCTTTGCTGACCTCGAACATGCAAGTGAGAAGACCAAACCAGCGTCTGCCTCTGTCTCTTTTGGAATTACCCAAAGCAATCCCTTAAAACTGGCTCAAATCCTATTTCCCCTGGCAAATAACAGCAAGCATTCCCAGGAATTCTTTAAAAGATCCCACACCAGGTGGAAACAATTTGAAATTAAAATTGGGTGTAAATTTAATAGTTGAGCAAAAAGTCCTCGAAGTGTGATTTTTGCCTGAAGCCAGCATGTGAACCTGACGTGCAAATTACTTCCACCCTTCACACTGGATGGTGGACCTTCCCGAGAAATGCCATGGTTAGGTTTCTCCCAGGCAAAACAACCGAGTACCTTAAGTATTAATTCAAGGGGTGGAAAATATCACAGGGCCCTCCCAACATTAATAATAATAATTGTGTGCTTTCAAGTCAATTTTGACATGGTGACCCAGAGCTTTCTAGGTAGAGAATATCCAGAAGTGGGTTGCCATTCCCTTATTCTAGGGCAGGGATGGCAAACCTTTTTGACAGCGAGTGCTGGCGGGGGTGGGTGGGATTGGCGGCAGCGGGGGACACGGGTGGGGCAAGGGCAGCAAGGGTGATGGGGCAGCGGGGTCAGGATCATCATCAGTGGTGGCGGGGGGACAGGGATGGTGGCGGTGATGGCGGTGGAGGCGGGGTCGGGGCAGGAGCAGCAGGGGCGGCAAGGGTGATGGAGATGGGGATGGCAGCAGCAGCGGGGGGATCGGGATCAGCAGCAGCAGGGCGGCAGGGGTGGGGGCAAGGCCAGCAAGGGTGACGGGGGCAGTGGTGGGGTCGGTCATCAGTGGTGGCAGAGGCGGGGTCGGGGTCATCGGTGGCAGCAGAGGGGCAGGGATGGCGGTGATGATGGTGGTGGAGGTGGGGGCGGGGGCGGGGGCGGGGCCAGGGGCGATGGCAGTGATGGTGATGGGTATAGCGCCGGCAGGGTTGGTGGTGGCGGGGGAGTGGGGGGTGGCAGAGGCGGCGGCGGCAGGGTCATTGGTGGCAGCGGCAGGGATGGTGGTGTGCCAGGTGAAAGCTCTCTGCGTGCCACCTTTGGCACATGTGCCATAGATTCGCCATCCCTGTTCTCGGGTCATCCTGAGAATTCGCAGCTTGCCCAAGGCCACACAGGACGGCTCTTCTCCCAGGAAGCACAATGCAACATTGAACTTCTACCCTCGGGTCCCACAGCCAAATACCCCTAAACCAGACATTGAAGGACTATGGTTTCTATCAGTTCTTACCAACATAGTCAAAGGTGAAAGGTGGTGGTTGGGACTTATTGTGCATGAATATCTGGAAGGCCATATATCTGCTCAAATTAAATTGCCGCAGAATTAGTACAATCACATTTCTGCCTTTATAACGCCTCCCTCTCCATCCATACCTTTATATATGTTGCGACACAGAGATAGCACTTCTTAAAGCATCCATGTAATGCACAGTTTCCCTGAGGCAATCAGATGCTGCAGTGATTAGCATCATAAATACCTAGATACCATAACAGCCTCATGAATTCCTATCTGTTTGTGGCTGTAGTATGTGCCCAATAGGGTGTGGATGAAAAGGAATGACCCAGTTATCTTTCCTGTGGCCTTCTTCTACTACAGAGAACCTCCATTCTAATCCTCATTTTTCCAAAAAGGCTGGACACATCACTTAGTTACTCACTTTCCTGGTCCCATGTCTACCACTACCCTGTTCAACACTGCCATCAAAAGTCCTAGGAGTGGATGCCTCAATGGATCGTGACTTTTTCTTCCCTCATGTGATTTCTCCCCCCCCCCCAACTCCCTCAAGCAATCATTTCCCCCATGGGGTAGGAGGATCTGAATAGCTGTACCACAAGACTAGGCTTCCTTTAGAACAAAATGTGTATTAAACCAAGAGTGATGGGGTACTGAGTGAGTGGACACAATCGTGGAGTAGTGGCTGGAATAAGGAATGAGGCAGGAGGGAGCAGCCGACTGACGCATGGCATGATGCCCAGTAGTGTGAGCCAAGAGTGCCATTCTCTCCTGCTGAAAGGAGACCTCGGGGAAGACCATCAGTTGACCTTAAGGAAAATAAGTTATTTTCTAGTTCCAGATTCCTGGCCTGAGTGGGGTGGACTGACCACGTCCCCTGCCTGAGGAGTGCAGGCTCTCACTATGCACACTGGTTGGTGAGCAAGACAGCCATTCCACTGCCCACTTGGCCAGACCTCCCCAAACAGACCCTCTTCTTAGCCCAATAAGACGAGACTATCTTGTAGGCCTCCATTGTGTACTTCTCTGGCTGCTTCTGGCCCTGCTGTCTCCGTCCTCTGGGGTGGTGTCTCTGGAAGACAGGCCCTTGCCATGCTTGTCAAGGCGGTATCGCCGAAAACTTGCCCTGCTGTTGCAGGGGTGAGAGACACTAGAATACAACTTCTGGTCCCACTGTTTGGGTTCTATGAACGTTACCAGTTTCTCTTTGCTCTATGGGACCCCTCAGTGCTGCTGCTGCTATTTATGAAGGAAAGTTGATTGGCCGTGCACTCTTTTCGCTGCTACTTAATATCCATTGCCCACTGTTTAGTTCCAGAGGGTCGAAGAAGGTTGCTGGAATGTATTTTTCCTTGTTCCACAAAGAGGCAGACCTATAGTGGGGCAAGTTCTTTACCTTGCTGGCCAGGGCCACCACATCAGTCTGGGAAACAAGACTATGCCAAGTCTTCAGGTGGCAGAGCATCCTACTATTGGAGAGGTGGCCCAAGTCCTCCTGACCATGCTTATTAAACACCTTCTTGCAGTGCATACAGTCAACATTGCAAGCATCTGTCCCCACTATTGAAAATGCTTCCAGATTATTGGCTTCTGAGCAGCTCTAGTTCTTGACTGCAAGCCCCTGTTAGGGACTGCAGACTCGTCATCACTACTAGTTCTGGTAATGGGTGAGGCAGGTGCAGTTGGAGGGGTGATTTCGGGGTCCCATGCTTCTGAAACAGTTCCCACCCGAGTCCCCTCAGTCTCCCTCTTCCCCCACATGAGATGAATTAGGTCCTCAAAGGAGAGTTCCCACCAGCCGCAATGCTGCTTTGCACAGGAGAGATTTCCTGGGAATGGGAGCTTTAGGGGTAAACCCTTCCTTGCATAAGGATGGAGCTGCATGATACGAATACAGACGGCCATGTCTGGTGCTCTTCAAAAATCTCTTTCCAAATATAAAAGAAGTGGTGCTACAGCTACCCAAGTGGATGGTGTCCATCTGAGTGCTGAAGAGAGTTGGTCATGAATTTAAAATCAAATCAGAAAATCTGTCGAAAATTGCTCATTCGTCCGTTCATATTTGCAAAATGCAATGACCACAACCAATATGAACTGATGACTTTTCAACAATTCTTGGTTTGTCAGTTTGTCAACCCCCTTTCCCCCCTTTTTTGGGGGGTGGGACTGGGGTGGGACTCTTGCCATCTGCAGCCTCTGTCACTTTCCTCAGGGGCCCATGTTTGGTAGTGCAAAGCTCTGATGTCCAAAGCCCAAATTTCACCAAAACTTGCAAGGATTGCAAAGGAGAATCAGAGGAAGCTTCTCTGATAATTTGGTGTCCCTAGGTGCTGGGGGTGGGCAGTTTTTGGATTTTATAAGGTGAGACAAACCAGTGAATCATTTTATCAGTTCATTTGGGGGGGGGAACTGTTCATTCGTGATTTATTTATATTTATTTATTTTTAGATTTAATAAACCACACTGATTTTCCCAAGGGAACTCTGGGCAGTGTACAAACAAAGCGAACAACAATTAAAAACACCCCAATTCAAATAAAAAAGAAACACCCAAAGAGGAAGGGGGGAAGGAAAATAATTCGGCAAAAGGCACAAGAAGGCCCTAAAGACCCATCTGTTTAGGGAGGTGTTTGGCGACCTTTCATTTTAAGTCCCCCCGCCCCCGTCATCTTTGCCTTCTCTTTTGCCACCTTTTGTGCTATTTTATTGTGTTTATTGTTGCATCTCTTTGTTGTTAGCCGCCCAGAGTTCCCTCCCGGGAAGATGGGCGGGATATAAGCTTCACAAACAAACAAACAAACAAACAAATAAACAAATAAACAAATAAACAAATAAGTACTAACAGAAAACAAATGAATTACAAGGGGCATGAACAGGCATTAGCAATCGCCATAATTTTAGTAATTATGGCGATTTTTTAGTAATTTCTGGCTCCCCGGCAGGGAGTCAAACCTCGCAGCACCGCCACTGCCTGCCTCTTCCATCCATCCAAGATCTTCAGCTCCAAGCCGTGGCAGACCCGAATGAGGGCTGGGCAGAGTGGCAGCATGAATATCTGGGGTGGTGGGTCCACTATGGCTTGGAGTTGGAGATCTTGAATGGATGGAGGAGGCAGGCAGTGAGTTCCACCTCCCTGCTGGGGAACCAGGCGCTGCTGGGTAGAGGCACACCACTGGTGCAGCCGCCCTGCCAGCCAATATCAGGGAGCTCTAGCTACGGAAGGAATTGGAGGTGGCAACCAGAGAGGGGGGGTATGAGGGCTTGATCTTCCAGGGCAGTGGAACTACTCTGCTGCTATGCCAAACTGCAGGGCAAAAGGGCTGGGCGCAAGGTGCCGTTTTCACCCCCAGCACCCCAGGCACACCCCGCTGATCACCAACAGCTGTTAACTCAATATGTGGTTGGTGAATCAGCGGATACGGGGTTGCTACAGTACAAATTTTAAACAGGTCTGTAATTTGAAATGTATATAAATACACACACACACACACAAGCATACTCTAGTCAACAGGAGTAAATGTGTATATTAGGTAGAATGTATAAATAAATGCACAGCTATAAGACGTGCATTAAAATGCATATACAGTACAGTAATACTTTGGTTTACAAGCATAACCTGTTCCAGAAACATGCTTGTAAACCAAAACACTCTTATATCAAAGCAAATTTCCCCATAAGAAATAATGCAAACTCAGGCTATTCATTCTGGGATCCCATAGACCACATACTGTACACACAAAATGCCAAAACTCACAAAAGAAGTTGACTAGAAGTCCATGAACAAACCATGGTTTAGATATCTGGCTGTGAAATCTGCTCTGCTTAGAACTAACTGGATTTTACTCTGTGTTTTTAATGTGACAATAATAAAGTAGCCCTATACACAGGTCAGGAGAGTTGGTCATGACTGTAATGACACATCATCAACAACAATAACACACTTGACTAGCTGTCCCATGACTAGAAATTGTTTGAAAAAAAATAAGAATGTTGAAAACAAATTAAATAAAAATATAAATTTAAAGAAAAACGAAACCCTAACCTGCACATTTCCTGGCCAGTGTAAAGGTTATTCCTCTCTCCTCCCTCTGGTTTGGAGGCTGCCTGAGACAGAACACTCCAGCAGGGGGAGGAAGAGAGCAAGAGCCACCATTGGCTGACTTGTGATCATGTGACCTGCTCCAGCGCTTTTATATCATTGCTTGTTGATCAAGGCAAATTTAGAAGAAATGCTTGCTTTTCTTGCAAAACACTCTTAAACCAAGTTACTCTTAAACTATGGTATTACTCTACCCCCAAAGGCAGGGAGGAAAAATGCACTCTAATTTGGAACAAGGCCAGGAAGATTCTCCTAGTAGGACTAAATGCAGTGAAATCAGGATAGAGTCCAGATGTTGAATAAATATTATATGTTTAATATTGAAACACTTTAGATGTCACCTGGATCCCACAGGGGGTAGGTCAATAGACAGATGCAGAGGATGAGCTACATTTTTGTCTCTTAAGAGCCATACAGCCTCTGCAGTCCAGTGTTAAGAGCCACTTCACGTAAGCACCTTGACTTAATAAACCTGCTCTTTCAGGCAGTGCTATGTAGAGTTGAATTCAGCCGCCAAACATCAACCACAGGCAAGATGAGTGAGGAGGAAGATACAGAGTTGAAAAAAAACACTCTATATGCTGCTTGAGTTGAAAATCCAGAGATCATTGTTATCATTTAGATTAGAAGAAATGTAGTGCCCCTCACCACACTGAGAAGGGTGGGTTTCCTGTCCCTCCTGATGTTGAGGGATTAACATGTGGAGCAGTTTACAAACCTCTGCTTTCCTTTTCTTTCCTTGTCTAGCAGCTGGAATTGGATTGAGCAGTGCTTCACAAAGAGGCTGCATTCAAGTAGAAAATGCCCTGCTCATGTCAGAGATAAGGTCAGCTTCGCTCTGAAGTGGCTTCCCCCAATAATCCGCCAAATTCTGCAGCAGCCCTCGCATCAGCCCTTGCCAACAACGTGCCAACGTTTATCTTACTTCTGCACCAACCTCTGATCTACCCAGGCTCCACCTGTCTAGGTGCGCCCCATGGCAACAGTAGGTTATGGGTTTGTTTAATTATTTTTTATTTGCCAGCCATGTCTACACCGAATGAAAAACAAATGAGGCGGCGGGGGGGGGGTATTTCAATCATCACACGCCAGGAGCTATGAAATTCTGCCTTCTGAAGTTAGGTGTCATTAATTTGCTTTCAAATAGCAAAATCATCATCATCATCATCATCATCACCACCACCACCACCACCAAACGCTTTCTCTTCAGCCAGATGCCTAAACGACTGAGCTATCCAATAGTTGTATTATTTTCATTTAACTAGGCCTTCCGGTTAAAATAGATCAGCATATCATAGAATGCAGAATGGCAGCACAAAAAGGCTTGGGATGTTTAGTATAGATGTTCTTTATATATAATGAATCTAGCTGGATCATTTTTTTCAGTAGTTCAAGGGAATTTTATTAAAACTAGTTTCTGGGCAACTAAAAGAATGTTTACTACTTGTTATGTCGAGTTTTATTTTCTGATCAAAAGTCATTGTGTCACTGTGTTTCCTTGTTCTTTTTTTAAGTTTTATTTTTAATTTTAAAAACATAGAAAGGATATAGATATGGGAAAAAATAAAAAGGAAAAAGGATAGGAAAAAAAGAAAAATAGTACACTTTTTTTTTGCAATATAACATATCTTGTTTGGTGATTCTCTGTCATTGACATTATGCTGTCTATTAACCATCTCTCTCTCTCTGTCTCTCTCTCCTCCCCTCCCCCCATGTTTACACACAACTATGCAATGAAAACTTTGCTTGCATTAGGAAGTTCATGAGACGAACACAAGATATAAATTTCCTACATTGCTATTAAAACAAAGCTCTGAAGTGACAGCCAGAGGCATGTGGGGTAATGGTGAGTGAAGACAGTTAAGCCACCTTAAGTCTTTTTAGTGGGAGAAATGGGGTTATAAATAAATAAAATGAATAATAGAATTGAACTGTATTTCCTTGATTCCAGATACTAAACAGGATTCGGGATTTCTTGGAGGGGGGGCGGGACACAAAGAAGCAAAGCAGTCAACAGCAAGTTACTGGCACACTTATTATACCTAGTTAAAGTTGGGCAAATGTCCCTTTGGTTTCAGTGGGAAACACTGTCCTCCTGAGTGTGAAACAAGCTAAGGTAACAGAGGGAGATCTTTTATGTCACGTGAGACTGCTGGTCTACA
Organism: Phrynocephalus versicolor; assembly: GCA_023846285.1. NCBI lineage: Eukaryota > Metazoa > Chordata > Lepidosauria > Squamata > Agamidae > Phrynocephalus > Phrynocephalus versicolor. Next base: position 4,917,316 of record JAHTLZ010000010.1, read on the forward strand.
AGGCTGTGGCTTTTAGTGGACGAATGGGGGATAGAGGCTCTGTGTCTCTTTTGTGATGTTTTTCTGCCTCTGCCCCTTGCAGTGGTGGGGGAGGAATGTGTATTTGTGTGTGTTTTCCCTTTTGTCGAGAAAAGTCAGGGAAAAGTGACAAATGGCCAGAGGAGAAGGGGTTAGGCACATGCCTCCTTCTACTGTAAGTTACCCACTTTTTCTGTTTTAAAAGAACCCTTTGGAGAACAGGCATTATGTGTCCTGCTGGGTGTGAAGTGTCACTACAGGGGAAGCAGGTCGTGTGACATGGGGTCGCACAGCAGGGCATAAGCCTGCTGTACCCTTCAGCTCTGTATGAGATGCTTTGCAGCCATAACTCCTAATTCCAGCCATTGGAAACATCTGTTTTGGACTACACTTCTCATAATTTCCCCCATTATGCTGACTAGGAAATGTAATCCAAAGTGATTCTTATTATTGAAAAAAAAAAACGATACTGGGATGTGTGGGCTTCTTCCTGCTATCCTCGCATGGCCCTCCATCATCTAAATGAGTTGGATGAGACCGTGGGCCTACCTCTGCCTTGACGTTCACTGTGACCCATACCAGACACATGGCAGCCTTCACCTCCCCTTCTCCCTCCCAGTGAGGATGGTCATAAGGCAGAGAGTGCAGAGACAATTCACCCACGCATATACATTGGTTTGTCATCTCCAGATGACTCATTCTTTCAAGTGTGAATTGTCTGAATTGAAATGTATTATCTCTTCTTTAAAGATTAAAAGGCTCTTAATTTTATTTGACTTTCAAAATGCTCTTCAAGTTAATAGGAACACAATGTTTATTGTCTTTTGTCTTTGAGGGATCTTACAGCTAACTAATACATGGTGTGAATTGCCCGCTTAAAACCCATATATATATGGGTACACACACACACACACAGAGAGAGAGAGAGAGAGAGAGAGAGTACAATTTTCATAATTAATACAAGATGTACCCATTGTTCTATCAACTATTTTATGGATCTTTACCAAATATTTTAGGGTTATTCTGTCTGGTTTGAATATTACACGTGTAGTTTCTTGTATGGAAAACAATATAAGGAGAAGGAGGGAGTGTGTGCAGTCCAAATTTTTACAAAAATCCTGATGAATTTTCACACCCCAAACCAATAAACAAACTAAACCAGGCCTACACAATGAAATCCACATTTGTTTCTCCTGTATTTTTCTGGCATAGTTCTCAAGTCAAAACATGCATAGAATGTGTAGACTAGGGGAGAATGTGCGCACGCACACACACACACAAATCCAGTTTGTGCTTGCATAAAGGCAGTCATGTGACAAATGGCTGCTCAATAACAAAATGCTCATTGTGTTCCTCAGCATGCAACTCACCACCTCATTTTTTGTTTCTTGAGTGGTACTTCACTGCCCTGTTTTATGTACAGTAGTATCATAAGTGGCCAAAATAATATTGCTTACATACATCACCAATATGATTTTAGCCACTATAATATAGGTTATGTACCTCAATTTTAATGTTTACATAAATGTATACATTTTTATAGTTTCCCATAACATATGCTTTTTTTGGTGACATTCTTCCCTAATCTAAAGATTTTTGTGTGGACAAAAGCATTGTTGTGTTTGGAAAACTGAGAAACTAAGTAGAATCAAATGGACTGATTTACCCACCTTTCACAGTGAACATTCACAGTACGAAATAATTTTTGCTGCCATAAAACTAATAGACTCAGGCTACTGTTGGGACAGAATAGGAAAAAACAGAATGATTTCCAGCTCTCAAGAGTGCCAAACAAGGCTGTGTTTCATTTCCCTATCTGTCCATAGAATCATGAAGTTAGAAGGGGTGTACAAGGCCACTGAATCCAACTCCTCGCTCAGTGCAGGGATATAAATCAAATGATATCTATCGGGTGGGTGTCTAAATTTCTCTTGAATGTCTCCAGTGAATGTCTCTCAATCTATATGCAAAATATACCACATGGAAAGCTAAGTCAGCTTCAAATGAAATACAGTGGACCCTTGTATAATAAACAGTTTGTATAACATAAAATCAGTACAACATAAACAATTCTGGAGATAGGGGAAATTTGCTCAACAGAATCGCCTATGGGGCGAATCCGTACAACATAAAATGACCACAATTAGGGATTACTCTGTTTTCAATGCATTCCTATGAAAAAATTATTTAAAGGGAAATTTGCTTAACATAATTCCATTTGGAATGAATTAATTCCTTTATACAAGGTACTATTTGTACATTGTTTAAAAACTATAACTGATGTAGTCTAGAAACTGAGTCATGGCAACCGGACTTCTTTTCCTGAGAGACTGAAACGTTTTGCTGCTCATCCAAACATCTTCGTCAGTTTGAGGAAAGCTAATTGCGAGTCCTCCATTTCATAGTTCAAGTTGACCGCATGTCACCCTAGTCTGAAATAGGCTCAACTGATGTCGTGCATCAGCGATAGTTGACAAACCTTTATTTTATTTTATTTTTTCACTCCTCCACCCTCTCTAAAGCAGGGAAAGTGATTAATTTGCCAACATCCAGAAGTGGCTTGTTTATTAAGCCACTTCACAGTATTGACAAATCCATACAGGATAGCCTGCTTTCACATGTGCTGGAACTGATCCAAACCAGAGCAATCATACCTGCACCAAAAAGGAAAAAAAAGTGGGGGTGGAGTGGTAGGTGGTGGTAGGTATACTCTGGGAACAGGATGAATCAAAGACATCGGAATGCCGCCTTTAAGAACACAGCAGCCTGTTCCGACATTGCTGCACATAGTGGGCTAAACAGCCCACATAGTCAGCCTCTAACTTCTGGGGAAATGTGTTTAGAATTGTGCACTATGTACTAGTAAAGCACTGGGGTGCACCGTTGTCAATTACCCAGTGAACACTCAAACATTTTTCTGCTGGCTCTGTTCAGCTGAGTTCAGTCTCCTTTAATATTCCCCCACTAACCCCTTTTTTTCTCTCTACGAGAATGAAGAAGACTGAAGTATGAACACCCATGCTTAAGTTACCAATATTCTGAAAATAATTGGGAAATTGTGTGTGTGGTCCCCGCCCCCCTTAGTCTTGGCCCCATATCATATTTTTCTGGGAGGCACTCCAGGTACCTGAAAACTGCAAAACATTACCAAAGGGCTGAGGAAAGGAGGGATTGTATATATCAAATTATTGGATTTGTTTGAGCGCGTCCTGAGGAAACTGAACCAGTGAAACATGCCATGGAACAGGCCTCTTGTACGATGATACCACCACCGTCACCAAAACATGTAGATGGGTAATCTAATATTCAAAAGCTATGTTAAAATATCATCTGACTTGTGTATCCTTCCACTTAAAGGAAGATTTAATATGCTCAGCTTGTATTTAGAAGTGAAGTTTCTGTCAGAGAAAAAATTCTGGTGGTCTTAGAATGAGATTTTTTTCTCCTTTCCATCTTTCGCCAAAAAGCTTGATTTATTGGAGATGGGTCATCAGGAGGTACCGTACGTATTGTCTTAATTTGCAATCCTGATTGGTTAGACCTATAGCTCTGATGACATCCCATTGTTGGAGGGCAAATATGCTGGGAGCCAAAAGTACAGAAGTTCCTTAATGTTTACTAAAATTGGGGCATTTGGGGACAAGCAGTGTCCCAAGCAGTGCGCCCTACAGGCAATGTGGTCCTCACGGCTCTCTGTTGAAATCAGTCTCCAATAGGTTACATACCTCATAAAAGGATAAGTCAGCACTAACTACTCAATGAAAATCCCACAAACCATTTCTTTTGGGGATGTTATCCCTTCTTCCACCCAACAGTGTTGGTTTTCATCATATCATATCATATCAACAACAGCAGTGCACTGCAAGCTTTTTATGAGGTGTGTGTGTGTCTCTGTGTGTGATGATGGATAGATAGATGGACAGATGGATGTCAATGAAGATTAACAGGCACAATCCAAAGAAATAAAACAAAAATAAATACAAAAACCTGAGGCACCTTAAAGACTAACTCTTATATCTTAATGTACATTTTCATTGACATTTCCATAAGTGCTCTTCTGAGCCTGCCCTTCAGTGACAACATCCACACTGCCTTTTTTTTTTATAACATTCACAGTTCTAAGTACTACTACTGACTCCTCCGGCAAGCAAAGACTCATTTCTTCTGCCTCTTAACGAAACTGTTTATGTTGGCAGAACATCATCTCTTCGGAGCCCATTAACACTGAATTAGAACAAGGATCACACAGACAAAGCAGCGAGTTACCCAAATGGGGAGATTTTATCTCCTCTTTATACCTTGATGAAAAGCAGGGGTTTCAGGCAATACCAGTAGCAACAACAAACAATACAGAAGGGTGTTCTCATTTTGCCACTATCTGCAAACGCTTAAGTGATCTGAATCAACGAGATGTAATTGTGACAGTTTTGGGGCCCACAGGAACTGCTTTAACTGTTACATTTCATCTGAGGGTACAATTACATTGCAACAGACGCCTCCAAATACTCTGCGTTTAGCGCAATGCAAGTCGATTCAACATTTCCTGACTCCGTGATGTTTTTGTTAAGTGCTGGGAAAACGCATACTTTTCTTGGTGAAATAGTTACTTTTTGAGCACCTGTTTGGAGGTTGTTTATTTTACTTTTATTTATTTATTTATTTATATTTCTATACTGCTCCCCCCCCTAGCGCAAACTGCACTAAATTGCTCTACATCACATTGTTTTTTTGACCCATTTTGGTTGCATGACAAGCCATGCCATTGTATTGAGGGGGGTTATATTGGTGATACATTTGAAGTGATGTGGGACGCGGTCCCATCAGACGATCAGCAATTATGCCTGATGTCCAAACTCTTTCCCTTTTAAATTTCATTTTAAATAAACAGTGCTTAGCTCTGCACCACACCAGTGTTAAGAGTCCTGCTGGGTTGTTATTGAGATGTAGTTTACCTCCCCTCTGGTAACTTCAGCATCTCTATACAAACACTATGCCAGCTCCTTTGTTTTCATTCTTTCCCCTTTTTCTTTTTCTTTCATCTGCATTCCTTTTGGGATTTTAAATTGCTTGCTGCTTTTCTTTTTTGTTGAATTTGCAAGATTTGTCATCCTATTACACAGGAAGGCTACAATTGCCATGGGGCCATAAAGTTGGGAGGAGAGCCAGAGGCTGCTGCAGCATGATGGCACAGAGGGAATCTCATAAGAAGCTGGGAGCAAGAGGCAGCAGCAGGATGGGACAGAGGGAATTCTCAGTGAGGAACTAGGAGGAAATCTTACACTCTCTAGCAGCTGCAACCATGAGATCCATCAGAGAGAGAAGGCAACCAGGCCTCTCATCCCCTCCCCTTTCTTTCCACTGGTAATCACTGGGCCATAAAGTTGGAAGGACAGCCAGAGGCTGTGCCTCTGGCATGTGCGCTAAGTGCGCAACAAAGTGCGCACTTTGCACCACACTTAGTACCGCAATTGGCGCCACAGATATTGCTCAAATACCAGAGTAAAACAACATGCAAGGCAATGTAGGGAAACCTATTGTTACTGTTTTGGGTAATGGAAGACATGGCCATCACAACGTTCCCAGCACTGCAGAAGAAGGAAGGACTACAGGGTAGTCCCAAGGTACATACAAATTTGAATTGCACTGAAAAATGTGGTGACAGGATCCCTGGGCTGAAAACTTTGCTAGTAAATGCAAGATCAGTGAATGGGAAATCAACAACCATTCAGGACCTGATCCTGCAAGAACACGCAGATCTCACTTGTATCACAGAGCCTTGGCTAGATGAGGCTGGGGGTGTCAACTCTGTCCTCCAAGGTTTTCTCTGGAACAACAGGCCAAACCAGATGGGCGGGGGGTGGAGTGGCAATAGCACAACTACATCCCTCTTGCTAGATGCCATGTTCCCCAATTCCGTGGTTTTGATTGTATGTACTTAAAAGTAGGAGCCAGGGACAAAATAGGAATTATCTTGATGTATTGCCCTCTCCATGACACAACTTCTCTACCTCAGTTTACTGAATTGATAACAGGGCTGATGTTGGAGTCCCCTTGGCTCATTATTCTGGGGGACATTAACGTCCATACTGAAGTGGCTCTGTCATGGGTGTCCAAAGACTTCATGACCTCCATGTCAACAATGGATCTCGCTCAAATGCTTTGTACCTCAACCCATCCTGAAGGCCACACCTTAGACCTGGTCTTCTGCCCTGATATGGACAGTGGGGACATTGAGGCAAAGTAACTTTCTGTAGTCCTGTTGTCCTGGACAGACCACTATATGGTGTGCTTTAGGCTCAATGTATCTCACAGCCTGGCCAGCAGGGGAAGTCAGACAAAAGCAATACGTCCTAGAAGGTTGATGAATCCAGATGATGTTTTTAACTGCCTATGGGGAGTTTCCCAGAGGCATAGCTAGAATTTCGAGTGTCCAGGGACAACCCCCCTTTTTTGTGCCTGGGAACAAAGTCAGTTTTTGCACCCTCTCCTCCCCACCACCCCAAACCATGTCCATAGCTGTTAAGTGTCCTATTTTGGCCGGGACATTACCATTTTTTCAGCCTTTGTCCCAGCATCTTCCCGGAACATTTATTTTCACAGAAATGTCCTGGTCGACAGTGGTTGACAAGGAGGCTTTTGGCTGGGGACTGGGTAGAGGGGGATCGAGCTGGTGTGGCTGCAGCTTGACATGGTGGGAGGGGCAAAGTGCACACCTGCCCTCTCTTCCTCTGCCTCCTGCAACGATGACAGCAGGAGGAGGAGGAGGAAGAGGTTAGGAGCCCGGAACTGAGCTTGCAGGATCCATCAGAACCAGCGGGCAGGTGAGTGGGCAGCAGGGCGCAGCCAAGCCAAATAGAGTCCAGCCGAGCACAGGGACCGTTAACACTGCCACTGGGCCTCTCCCCCTTTGGGGACGCAATGCCTCGCCTGCACCCTCCAGCATAGCAGCGGCCCTCCAGGGCTCCTCCTCCTCCTCCTGGTCCTCCTCCTCCTCTGGCTCCTGCTGCTACAGCACTCCTCCTCCTCTTCCTTGTCCTTTGCCAGCGGCAGTGAGGAGGTGGCGGCAGGCTGTGTGAGGGCCATGTGGCTCCTGTTAGGGCGGTGGTGGTGGCCCCCCTGCCCTGCTGGTACTGGTGCCAGCCAGGGCTGCAAGGGATGGAGAGAGCGCTCACCATGCAGGGGCGGGGAGAGGTGAGCAGCGCATGCGCACATTGCACCTCCCTCCCATCCCGGCCAGTGCCAGGAAGAACTTGACAGCTATGCCTGTCTCACCCACCCGGCAGCGGGGGGGGGGGGGCAGGTGGATTATCTGTGACCGCTTTATCACTTGCACTTGCAATGTTTTCCTGCACTCCGACCAGAAAGTGTCAGTCATACAGTCCTCATGCTCTCTCTCTCTCTCTCTCTCTCTCTCTCTCTCTCTCTCTCTCTCTCTCCTTTTCTTCGCAGTGAGAGACCCACAATTGTAACGAGTACTCTTCTTATTTACAGGCCCGGTGCCCTCTCCTTGCTTCACGGCAGGCATTTTTCAGGGTTTGGGGAGCCAGAGTGTAAGACCAGGGGGGGGGGGAGGGAGAGAGACAGAGAGTGACTCACCCCCCCGGCACGGGGGGGGGTTGAGGTGGGCGGGTGGGAATTGGGGTGGAGTGGGAGTGGGAGAGGAAAGGGAAAGGGAAAGGGGGAGAGAGAGAGAGAGAGAGAGAGAGAGAAGAGAAGAAAAGGAAAAGGAAGACAGCAACCCTCAGATTGCTGCGCCCCTGGGGCAAAGGGGAGTAAAGGTTAGGATTTTATTTTGATTTATATTTTTATTTAATTTGTTTTCAACATCCTTTATTTTTCAAACCATTTCTAGTCATGGGGCAGCTAGTCAAGGGTGTATAAGGCTACAAATTGCATTTAATTACTGTCACATTAAAAACAGAGTAAAATGCAGTTGTTAGTCCCAAGCAGAGCAGATTCCACAGCCAGGTGCCTATACCATGGTGTGGACATGGACTTCTAGCCAACTTCTTTTGTGAGTTTTGGCATTTTGTGTGTACGGTACATGATTTTAGCAGACCCCACCACCATGTGGGACAAATGGTAAGTAAAAGAAGTATGTGGTCTATGGGACCCCAGAACGATTCATTTGAGTTTCTATTATTTCTTATTCTTTTGATATATGAGTGCTTTGGTTTACATGTTTCTGGAACAGATTATGCTCGTTATCCAAGGTATTACTGTATTTAGAATCTGCTTGGCTCTTGGGTACGTGTTTGGTTTTACAGGGCCAGTAAGCCAGACAGAGCACCACTCTCTTAACTGCAGAGCCACCCTGGTCCCCAACTTGCCATCCTTCAAGCCGGAGTCTGAGCCCCCTCTGAATCACCTCATGGCAGGTACGACTTAACAGCTCCTTTCCTAGACCTCTGTTGGCTGCTCTTGCTTCACCCTGCTCCTCCTCCTCCTCTCCAAAGTGTACCAGTCTGGTTAGATGCAAGGAAGCAGCCCAAGCGTTATATTGAGTGGAAGGAAGTGGCCAAAGCAGAGGCAAGGATGAGCGGAGTCCAAGATGGTTCAAGTCTAGGGAAACAATGGCTTCCTTTTGCCATCTTTAAAAATCTGCATCGCCCCGTCTCTTCCTTTCTTCCCAGAAGGGAAGAGCCAGGGTGGCCTTTGTTCTGGTCCTGTCTGGTTCTTCATAGGATCTTATGCTCTGTAAAGAAGAGTCAGGGGCACTCACATATGGGTTTCAGCCTGGGGAGTACAGTGATGCCTTGTAAGATGAATTTAATTCATTCTACAGGTCAATTCATCTTACTTTTTTCTTACAAAGTGAGGTTTTCCATAGGAATGAATGGGAAACTGATTAATTCGTTCCAAAGCCTAGAAAAAAGACAGAAACACCTGGGGGTTTTTTGTTTTAAAAAAACTCTTTATAAGGTACACTCTAAAGACATAAACACTGTGCAAGAACATTATTAATCAAGAATAAACATTCCAAACATCACACATTAATTTTTCAAACATGTTACAGTACGGTACAGTACACTTCACTGACATTTCAAGCATACACATTGCAAGATTCAAAACATTACAAAGCAGCCTTTAAAACATGGCAAACTTCAACTGTTCAACATTTACAGAACACAACATTGTCAAACTTTTACAAACAAATTAGAAAAAAACATTTTTAAGAGGAGGAGGAGGAGGGCTGGGCAGCAGCACCAGAAGGATCTTCCCTTGGCCTTTTCGCAAGGAAGCTGTCCATTGTCTGCTGGACACACACACACACACACACACACACACACACACACACACACATTTGCAGATAAAAAAGAAGGAAAAAGGAAAAGCACAACAAACCCCATCCCCCATGGATATTTTTTTTAAAACCAACACACCTAAAACACATGTGGATAACCACACACACACACACACACACACACACACACACACACACACCTGCAGATAAAATAAGAGACTCATGCAAAAGGAAAAGCTCATATTCTTACCTTCCCACAGCTTGATACAAAAAGTCCCCAAAACTCCACAAAGAAACCCCTCATGGGGGGCCATGGAACCCACATCCCCCCAAATGCATTAAAAAGAGCAGGCATCTAAACAAAAAAAAAGGTTCATCTTGATACCTTTCCTGTAGACCGGAAAGTGCCCAAAACCTCCACCAAATTTCTGCAAGAATACACAGAGCACACATAAGGAGCCATGAAAAACCACCACCCCGACCCATAGGACACAGTAAAAAAACAGTAAACCCATCCCTCCCGCCCCGGTCATTTAAAACCCATGGTAAAAGCCATGCAAAGAACTCAGATGTCTACCTGTCCTCCTCAAATCACTGGAAAATCACTGGAACTATGCCTTCAAACTCCTTCCATACCTCTGCACTTGAAGCCTCGTGCTAACCACAAGCCACTGGGTCACAATGAGTCCTGACTGCCTTTTTATTAAAAAAAAAATTGCCACAAGGTTGCAATGCATCCTGGGAGCATATTTTTTTTTTGAAATTTCCTTTGTTTGTTTTTTAATACTTCATAACCGCTATTTGTCTTACAAAGCATCCCATCGGGGGGGGGGGATTCATCTTGCAGGTTTTGCGTATTCCCAGAAGTTTCATTCGTCTTAAAAGTTTTTCGCCTTATAGGGCATTCCTCTTACGAGGTACCACTTGTACCATGGATTTGGCCAATCGTACCCTACATCACAATGTCTACCCCTTGCCCAAGCAGACTAATCCTTTGCATACATCCCTGCCATGAGACATGGGCATCCCATGGCATACTATGTTGACCTAGAATATGCATTCTCTCAGAAAAGCCACCAGCCTATTGTTGTGTAGCCTCTAGCTGTGCATGGCATGTGGGACAATAGTAAAAGAATGAAGCCCATCTTCTCCAGTGGAAAATCATCTCGAGTGGCAGTACACCTTGAAAGCTGGGAAGAAACATTTCTCACACTTGTATGTGTATGGGAATGACTTGGGTTTGTTTCTACATATTTGTCCAAAGACAAGGCACATCGCTAATGTCGAACTTTTCCAGATTACTAGTTTGCTGCCAAATTCTTGTGGCAAAATCCTGCCAGTCTTCTCAGCCAGAAAAGAATCAGGATCTATGACCTAAAAACATCCTACAATAATTGCTTCAAATGCCTGCAAAGTTTTCTGAGGGAAACTTGTCATCCTTTCATGAAGAGCAGAGGTACACCCAGAAGTATCTCTCTGTATGCAGCTCTGTTGTTTGGGAGAGTCTGGTGAGATCATGCCGGCTTCCACCGCCCCTTCCAAAGGGTGGAGTCTGCAGCCCACAGGCACCAAGCTGTGAAGTCATTGCCATCGTTTGAAGTTTCATGAAGGGTGGGGAACTGCACGGCCTGGGTGGAATGAAGAAGCGCTGGCTCATACCTTTTTCTTCTCAAGGATCAAAGGCCATGGTCCCATGGCAAGCAGATGAATCCACCTGCTTCATTAGAAGCAGGAGTGGTGGAGAAATTGAGGACAGCTTTTTGAGGAACCATGAGCAAGTGTGAAAAGCAAAAGGTTCACAACTGCCATCTGTGTCACCTAGGGCAATCATGGATTACACACACATACACACACACACCAGCAGGGGTGTGTGGAATAGTACAGAGTAAAAATACTATTTTGTCATTTGGGTGCCCCATCCCCAAGCATGGCAGCCGAGGCACATGCCCTCCCTGCACGCCCCTAACTGTGACACGGGGGGGGGGGGGCTGGGGATACAATTAAAGACTGAAGAATTCTCTATTAAAGATATGCCATTTGCTTCATCTGTAAATAAAAAAATTGAACATTTATGAGTGCTGAACTGCTTGAACTGCTGCCCAAGTCTGCCTATCCTAGAACTTTAAGTGAGGAGAGGCATAAGGAATACCCAAATCAATTTACTGATCGGCTTTCATTTTATCTAAGGAAGCAACTTACTATATGTACAGCCTTAAGGATACATAGTACAATTAACTTTTCAGCACAACACACTTATCTGCAAAGTACCTGTTAGCCTCCTTCAACAAAAGTACAAAACCTGTGATATAAGCTGAGTCATGGGGTAGTAAACTCTCATGAAGTAATCGAGGGACTAATCTGAGGTAATTATTATTGGAACCAGAAATCCAAACAACAGGACCAAACTTCCCAGAATTCTGTCTTCTGAGGCCAAAAGGATAAAGTATCTCTTAAAATTAAACAACTGGCTGGATAACTTATTGGTTTTGATATACTCTACTTCCGTGAGGAGGTTGAGAGTTGAATTCCACACTGTACCTCCAAGATGAAACTGTTAGGCTGTGTGGTCCTCCTAGGCATGTTACACAGTCTAAAGAAACTCCCAGAAGGAGGAGAATGGAAAACCACTTCTGAGTCTCCTCCCCCTGGGACACCCCGGAGAATGGACACCATGTCAAGACTGACTTGATGGCACATTATTATTTTTTAAAACCAAATGGCTTAGTGGAGATTTTGTGCATTCTAGTTAATAAGCAGAGTGGAAGAGTACAAAGAAAAAAACCACTGTCAAACTACAAAAAGACACCAGGGGAATTTATTTATTTATTTATTTATTTATTTATTTATTTATTTATTTATTTTAATACTTATATACTGCCTGTCTTCCGGAGGAACTCCGGGCAGTTTACAACAGTAACAATAACAATAATAACAAGCTAAGTAAAAAGAAAAAAGCAATAATAATAAAAATAAAAAATATTAACCAAGTGCTTCTAAGCAGAAGATTTCTATTGCCACCAGTCAAAAGACACTGTGCACATCCTTAATAGATCTTCTGTAGGAGAAACACCCCTCCCCCCCCCAATGTAGAACTTTAAAAACACAGGTGGGCTACCAGCAGAAGGCAACACTAATCTGGATCCTGTATGAAATGTTTCTAATGAAACAGGATGGTTGCATGGTAACACCCTTGTGTGGAAGCATCCAAAGAAGACTGTTTCTTTCTCAGAGCAGAGCTTCTGTTTTGTTCCGAATTCCCATAGCAGGACTTCAGATGTGCAAAGGACAAAGAGTACACTTAGGAGTTGGAGCTACCAACCAAAGCCATCATGTTTCCCATATATCCCCTTCAATAGTTTACACTAGAGATGGGCACGAATAAAAAAAAATGGTGTTTCGGTTTTTCATTTTTCGTTGAGAGGTCCATTTCGGTTCATTTCCGTTTTTCGTGAATTGTTGGAAAAATTTCATTTTTGTTTTTCGTTTTTTTCATTTTTCATTTCTATCCCCTTTTGCACGATTTTTAAAGCATTTCCGTGTGTGGGTGTCCCCCAATGCCCCAGACCAGAGGGAAAACACTAAAAAAATTGATGCCGGCAGAGACACAGTATAGACTAGGTACACAGGGAGGCTGTAAAGGCAGCGGCAGGCGTTGCCCAGGGTGCAAGGCAGCCACAGAGTGACTGCACTGTGGGGAAGGGGAGGGTATTCACCGAGAGGTATGCATGCACACACACAGGGAGGCTGCAGGACTGAAGCTAGTCACAGAGACAGCAATCCTACCCTAACTCCCACCGGAGACTGCAAGGAGGACGGGGGCTGCCAGAGCTTTTTATGCCCTGTGTGGCTTCCAGACCTGCCCAGTCTGCAACCTGGGCATGCTATTGGTTGAACATGATCCCATCACATGGCTTGCCTCCATTTTGTGGCTGGAGACATCCATTTTGTCATCCTTAAAGGGAAAAGAAAAATACATCGTGATGGGAGAAGACAAAAACAAATGTTTTAAGGACCCCAACCCCATGGAAGGTAATAATTTCAAATAATTATCGCATTATTACTGCATTTTTACGAATGTCCAGGGCGTTTTAATAGCCAAGAAATCAATATTAGGCATCTGGGAGCCATTTTGGGTCGATGTCCCCTAACTCCCCTTAAAGGAAAAAAATACAGCGATCTGAGAAAAGACATAAATTCACATTTTAACGACCCCAACTCCCCCTGGTAGGTATTATCAGACAGTATAAATAATTATCGCTGCATTTTATGGCTGTCCAGGGAGTTTTTTAACATTTAAAACAGCTCATTTCATTGCGCGTCACCATTAACAAAAACAAAATGTAACGAACTCAATTTTCGTGGTTCTGTTTGTTTCGTTCCATTTTCATCACAATTTTCATTAGTCGTTTCGTTACGGAACGGAACGAATAACGGAAACGAAAAAAGTTCATTTCGTGCCCATCTCTAGTTTACACTAGACCAATGAGTGAGATCTTATTTATTTATTTTCTTTTTGGCAGAAGATAAGGTGGACCTGGATCCTCTGCAGAGCAAAGATAGCCCTATTAAGGGTAAGTATAATAAGAGGGATTCTTAATTGCAGGAACACTTCTGGAAACCTCTGCATGGGACTGAAATTTGTTTATCTTCTAGATATGGTAGAGAAACAGCGGGCAAGGCTTATAGGCATCTCCATGTCTCCTACACGATTTCAGATCTCTGTACTTTCAGGCATAGCACCTGAAAGAAGGATAAAGAAGATTGTGATGTCAAATTGATCGTTGGGAAATTAAGAACTGTTTGGGGACTTCAGCAATACATATGAGACAGTCACAGAATGCATGGCAGAGATAGCCAATTTATCCACACCTGTGTCCTCCAAATATGTTAGCATTCAACTTCCACCAACCCTCCCAGTAAGGAGAATGGGTGCATTGGTTTGGTGATGGGAGCTGTAGTTTGCTCATCTGCACGATCCGATCCATAATGGCAACTATGCTAATTGAGACACCATTCTAAAGGAGGAGGAGGAGGAGGAAGAGGAGGCAGTTTCCAGAATATACACACAGCGAAGAGATCCTGCAATGGGATAATTTAAACTCAAGTGAAAACCTGAATTGTGAAATTTAAATTAGAATGCTGGATGGGATTCTACCCAGGGGGAATCAAGCCTATGCCCATATTCTTATCCAGGCATTGTTTCAATTCTATTCCATTATGTTTCATCGGCGCAGAGGCCAAAAAATACAAGAACTGAAAGAACCTCCACTTAATGCTTCTGCGTCATCACCAACCTATTCCATCTTGCCCCGTCTTGAACAGCCCCAGGCACGACTGTTAAACAGATCCAGGGGAGGTTACTCCTAATTTTTGGCATGTAATGAGGACATATACTGGGGATTGTTTGCTTGCGCTGTGCTTTAATGGCTTTTAAAAGGTTATTGCGGCTACTGTGACAATTGTTATTCCCACAGAACCTGGCAGTTCCCCCACATTTGCCACAAGGGCCGTTACTTCACGAGCCGCTCGCTTCGCGGCAAGCCGTCATTTCTGTGCGAACCGATCGCTTCAGTCCGCACGCTCCTCCTTTTTGGCTGCGATGTCACCCCGACCACACCCCCTTTAGCGTGCTCCAACCGGGGTGAGTGATTCCCCTGGCAGAGGACGGGAATCTTTTCGCTTCGCATCTCGCTTCGCTCCCAACGTCACGTGTGGTCTCAGTTTTTGGCTTTTATTTCAAGTTTTTTTAAAAAATATTCAAACAGGGATATCGATGCATCGCTATATTGTTTCATCACTTTGCGCTGTTACTTCCTCGCGCGAGTAGCAGCGGCGGCGGCGGCGGGCGCAGGAGGAGCCGCTGCCGCCTCGCCCGGCCAGAGCAGGGCACCCGGGGCAGGCAGCGTGCAAGCGGCGGAGGGCGGGTGGCTGTGCCATGCGGGGCTCCCCCCGAGTAGCGGCGGCGGCGGCGGCGGCAGGGGGCTGCCAATGATGCCAGGAAACAAAACACAGGATCGTACAGTAACCACGCTCTGTCGTGAATGACAGCCAAGCATTGATGCATCGATATGCCGAGAAATTTGTTTTAAAAAATAAAAGGAGAGTGGAACTGGACGTTGCAAATCAGCTTTCTAATGCGAAGGGAGCAGGTGAGGTAGTAATCGATTCGGTCCCAAAAATGCCCCGCGTGAGTACAGAGAAACGGGGGTGGGAGCGAAGGGAGACCACGTGACCAACACGTGACCGCCTTCGAATTCAAATCGAAGGCAAGGTCGATTCGAAGCGAGGCACCTCGTGAAGTAACGGCCAAAGAGAGAAGAGCATGAAGGATCCTTGCCGTGCAAGTGCCTTTTTTCATGACCTGTTTCAAGCAGCCATTTATTCTGAATGCAAAGATGCAGGTCTTATTGGACAAGGCGCCCACAATAATTGATGGGTAGAAAGAACCAAACAGTTTTAATTAAAACAAAACAATGTATGACTTGTTTTACACACCAGCACAATCCGGAGATCAGAAGGGAGGACTTGCAGACCGAAAAAGCAATGTACTCTCTCTAGGGGGACCACTTTCCTATGAGACCATGCTTAAAATTTCATCAGGGTTGGGGATTGGTCAACAGAAGAGAGAGGAGGTATTGGTTAAAACTGCAAAGTGTCATCTTGTCAACATTTTTTTTAAAAGTGCCGCACGTGATGCTTTACTCGCTGAGTGGAAAGGAAAATCTTCCAAGGCCTGGAACAGATGTGAAATAGTTCGTGATTAAAAGAGGAACATTGCTATGCTAATGAAAGCATCTTCTGTGTTGGAATCCTTTGAAGTCTGATTTCACAAACCCTAGAACAGTGGCTGAAACACTTCCCACCAGGATTCATGGGCGTTTGATTCTAATTCGAGGCTCGCTCGCTCTCTGCCTTTGGCCCAGGTTAAGACGAATCTCCTGGCCGCTGTCAAAACATGTTCCTCTCTAGCTCCCTCTCGCGCCTCAAAGTGAAACCTTCCCAAGGCTGTTAACTCATCTCTCATGGGTAAAAAATGTACTCTTTTGTGCCATGTTATGACACTCAGCCGGGAGCCAAACTCAAAGAGCTGGATAAACATTAAGACAGGTAATAAACATGTAAGCCCTTTTGATCAGAACAATGATAGGCACATGCCCAAGCCTATGCAATAGAAGCCACAACTTAACATCTATAGTGGATTTCGCAAGAAAATCCTTGGGATGATATAGTGTACGGCTGGAGAGACATTGTTAACATTCTATCATTTCATAAGCTATTGATGTTCCTCATTAGCATTCATAGTACAACCAGATGGAGATAAACAGACTCTAAATGAGGTTCAAGTCAGCATGTAGCAACTATGGCCAATATCTGGTTCAATATTTATGCATGTGCAATGCCCACTGCAGAAGCTGTGGCACCGATCTGATGAGGAGGCATCAACCATGTATGTCCCTGGCCATGTGCAGCCAGCACCTCATCAGATCACCACCGCAGCTTCTACAGTTAGAATTCTGTCTGTACATCTTGAACCATCCTGGCCATTTCAGGTGGGGAAACATCAGTGAGGAAAAGCCAAGACCTTCTTGTTTAGGTTGGCTTTTGTCAAAATGTTCCCTTGCCAAGGAAATGGCTTAACAGTGGATGCTGTGCTTGGTAACCCTTTTTTCCCCTAGATGCACATTTAAATAACTTTAAGGATTGTTTTGTTTGCATGTTTTGGAGAAAGGCAGGATGGAAATAAAATGAATGAATGCTTGATATATCAGATTTCCAGGTGAGAAGAGTTCTGGAAATTGGTAGTTAATAATTAGCAGAGTATAAAGTATAAACAACAACTGTACAGGGAAAGTGTGAGACTTCGAAATCTCAGAGTCACCCCCTCCTTCTTCATAGTCTCACTTTGTATAACAAAAACTAACCTAAAAGCATTTTTAGTAGATAAACCATCTTCACTTGCAGATGTGATCTTCAGTTACAGTCAGAAGTATAAAAAGAGAAAAAAGAAAGAAAGCACAGTTTCAACCATGTGGGAGGCTTTTTGGGTAGCTCTCTTTCATTCCTCAAAATGAACCACATATCTTACGCTGACTTCCCCTTATTTTAACACCATCACTTTTATATCCTTTGCTGGCAGGAGTATAGCCAAGCAAATGAATCTGTTCTGTCCTAGAGTTCAGTTTGTGCCCTTTCTGTTTTGGTTATGTAGGCATGTGCCAGGCTTCCAAAGACCCTACTATGTTCCACACTTGGCACTTGGCTGTGCAATAATACAGGGTTTTTGTTTGTTTATTTGTTTGGTGGTGCTCTTTGTTAGTAAATCTGATATGTAGATACGTTGCAGTCATGATTGTGTGTGTGTGTGTTGCGTCGTTACAGTCGTGACTGACCCTTTGTGACCCCATGTCCATGGAGTTTTCTTGGCAGGAATACTGGAGTGGCTTGCCATTTCCTACTCCAGGTGCCTACAGCACCTGGTATTCCCTGGTGGTCTCCCATCCAAGTACTAACCAGGGCCGACCCTGCTTAGCTTCCGAAATCAGGCAAGATTACATCGTCCCAAAATTTGCTGGCCAGTTCTACATCTGGAAGCATGCATCTTGTCACCTCCTAAAGAGATCTCAGTTTCCTTTCAGCCGGTCCATTCTGCCTAGGAGTATTGCAACATCCCTCCTCTGCAAAATACCTTGTTCCTCCAGGAAGACATCTATGTGGTGCAAGAGGTATTCGCCCCTATTGTCTGTCTGAAATGCTTTGGGGTTTTCTCTCTGTTGCTTATCATGGCTACATATGTCTTGAGCCAATTATATGTCTCTCTTCTTCAGTAGGTAGGTGACATGGTACCATAAAAAAAGCCATCTTCAAATATTAAACTGTATCTTTTGTGTCCTAGTGACGGCACATTAAGCGGCCCCACATGTCACTTGTTATTAATACCAGCACTTCAGAGTTCCTTTTATTCAGTCCTTGATAAAAATGGGTTCCTTTTCTGTGATACAGCTAACAGGCCTGGTTGTATTGTTTGCATCACATTGGTTTGCAGTGATACCAGTAGGAAGGTTGTGGTTCTGCGGCTGAAGAAAGGCCTTTGAATCTCTGTCTGCAAGGCAATGGTGTCCAAGCTCCATTGGTAGTTGCAACACAATAACATCTAGGTTGCAAAAGGTTGGGAAGCACTGATCAAAGTTAAAACCAGTCAAGCTCTAGTTTTTAAATATTATCAGCAAGGTAGATATGTGTTCTTCACAGTCTTTCTTTAAAAGCTCCCTGATAAAAATGGCTTAAGACTTAAAAGTGGTAAAACCGTTGGCTCTCTCTAGAGTATTCAACATCGCTTTTAGAGTCTTACATTTATCTATTTAGACTATTTGTTGGTCTGTTAAGCCCTCAGAGATCGTCACATTTGCTATAAAACCTTTATTCTGCCAAATCACTTTAGCCTCTGCATCAGTTCGTTCCTCAGTTTCTATACAATTACACAACCCTGAGACCCTTAAATTCATCTTCAGCCTGCCCCTCCATTGAGAAAAACTGACTGAAGTAAATTTTTGAATTTTTGCAGAAAAGCTCCCACTATGATTAAAAAATATATCTGAGGCAGTTTGGTAACTGTTATCAGAAAAAGGAGTCCAAAAATGAGTAAAAAATACCTCCCCACAACACCCTTCAGCTAAGAAAAATGGTCCGATCTAGCTCTTCTGTCCTGATTTTAAGCAATAAGGAACAGCTAATTAATAATCATTCATTGCCACAACCTGGAAAGACACTTGTAATTTTTTCATGCATGGAGAAATACAGCGGCAATATTGGAGGCTGCTCTCGCGGCGCAGCGCGGCACTGCGCGTCCCTCCCTGGGGCTTGCAAATATGAATACCTGCTGCTGACCCTTTTATTATCAAAAATAAAATAAAAGTAAAATAAATTTTAAAAACAGTGCCAACCGCCCACCCCCAAAAAGGCCCACACTACAGCTGTAGCACGGGGCAAACCTGGAAGTGAAAATAAAAATAAAAAATAAAGATAAAAAAGGAGCACCGACTGGGCCCCAAGGGTGGCCTGATTGGCACCCTAAAATAAAGGAAAACAAACAAACAAACAAAAACAGCTCTGATTGGGCCCCAGGGGCTGTGCAGTGGGCGCTGGAAAAAAAGCAGGTAAAAATGAAAAACGAATTAACGAACCAACAAAATGATTTTTTTTAAAAAACATTAAAAATGAAATGAAACTAACAGAAGCCTTAAACGAAATGAAATGAAACGAATCGCCATTTTTTCGGTTTGTGCCCATCTCTAAAACTGACACTTCTGCTATAATCATGCGAATCAGGATAAATTTGCCTAATTAGCCTCAACATTATCTATGAATCCCTGCATATAGGCAGACTCTAGTAGTTGCTATATTAATACAGTCAAATATGTCATACAGGCAAAGGCCGGTAGTGTATAGCTACGTTCGTTAGAGGGGTGGATAGTTTATTCTGTTTTGCTCCGCTCCTGAAGCAGGCCTCTGCCGAAACGCATCGAGACGGAGCTTTTTAAAAATGATTTGAGAGAATAAAGGCCTTTTCTACCTTTATATATCTTGAGATTCCGTCTCCCATTTGTATTTGGGTTATGATGGGAAGCCTGAGTTTGTTTTGCCTAATATATGGAATTACTCTTAATTTTCTAGGTGTAAAGGGAAAAGAATCCATTGTAGTTAAATTACTTTCTATTTATTCTAGGGATATGCGCAGGGAAACAACCAAGGCAGACGTATGCAAAGAGACTGCAAAAAAGATTCAGGGGAAAACGGGCTCACCCCACCACAAATAATCTGTTTCCTGTAATGTGTCTTCTGCTCCCTGGTGAGACTCCCAGATCTGGCTATGTGACATTTATAGTGAGAACGTGTGAGTTGCAACATTTTAATCTCAGCCCCCCCCCCCCCCCGTTTAGCTTGTTCTAATCTAGATGGTTGAAATGGAATGTATAAAAAGATCCAAAATTTCTCCAAATCCAAAATATCCTGCAATCGTTGGCAAAACTCCAGAAGACTCTGGTGGAAAGGGAGTATAGCTTACAACTTGGCCTGTCTGCTAAGTGTGTCAAAGTTCCTGATTGTATCAAAGCTATATTTATGTTACTTAAACATGGCATGCCTAGTACTGTCTGTCATTATTCCTCCAGTATATGAAAAGATCTTCTGGATCCAATTTAAAAATCCATTTTCTCCAGCCTTCTTGTTTCTCAGAGCGGTCGACCTGATGTGTCCTGAAAAATACAAAATAGCTATTCTGAATACTGCCCCAGTAAATAGCACGGACCTGGAAAATATATTTTAGTCGCACAGCTAATAATCATCATCTTTCATAAACCTCCCTTCTGGGAACCTACCATGCTGCTATCTGAAGACATTATACCACTCTCACTTCTGGTGACACTGATGTTAGTAAATTAATTGTATCTGGGTTCTAAAGGACTAGCCTACACAAATGCTGAAATCCAGCACACACCATGAGAGTATCAGATATAAGTTCTTAAAAAAAACTTCCATTTATGAATTAGAGATAATGTGCTTCTGTAGCAACTTCAAAAAGGCAGGAAATTGTCTGATATTGTTACATAATATCATGCCCATGGGATTAAAATAGTACAAACCTTTACAAAGCAAAGGGCAGCTGCAATGTTGACAACACCAATGGCAGCAGTCAAGATGGTGTACATGATACCCTCTTGTGCTCACTACCATTCACAAAGTGACACCCTGCAAGGGAAAAATCGCTGAAGCTGATTCATTTTTCCCCTCAGTTAAGCAATTCTCACCCATACACAAAGCAGTTGCCAAGACGGTTTTTCAACATGTGTGTCATTAGTGCTGTATATTGTTATGAGGTGCCTCCTTATGGAATACTGATTCGCTTTGTTGCGCAATATCTATTGCTGCATTGCAACAATATATTTTTTGCAATTCTGCTGCCCACTGTAATAATGTCAGATGCCTGGTTTTCAGAGGCACAGTCAGTATTTGCTGCTATGTCAGATCTTTTGCATTTTATTAAACAAAAATGAGTTTGTATTTGAACTGTACCTCATACAAAATTCACTCTAAGATTTCCTTCTGTTTATCTGCAGCTCCTAGAGCAGATATAAAGGAGTGTACTGCTGTATAAAATGCACAGGGCTTCAGGCAAAATTTATTTCAAAGCCTAAGATACCGAGATGATGGGCTGTTCTCACTCTGCGTTCTCAGTTTCTTTCAGGCTGCTTTGCAACGGATATTACAACTTCTGTTATAAAAGCTGTTTTAGATTTTTGTTGAATGTTACCTCCCTGCTCTGCAGAAAACTCTGTTTCATATCTCACCATTTGTTTATCTGAATACCAATTGCAACAATTGATCTCAAGTTCATGTACAGTAAGTAAATGTTTTTGCGGGAGGTGAACTAATGTGCTGCTGCTGCAAACACAGTTGGCAACACATGCTTTTCTTCAACCCGATAGTGTCTGGTAAGATATTCTGTGCTGGACAGAGGGACAAACAGCACATGACAGAACCTGAAATCCCAATGTCTTCTCTCTCCCTCCCTCTCTCCCTCCCTCCCTCCCTCTCTCTCTCCCCCCCTCCCTCTCTCTCTCTTTAAGTCAAAGCAGCCATAGGCTGCTTCAGATTTGATCAGGATGACATGCACTGAGGGAGGGAATATTGGCCTCTTCTTCCTTGCCATTTCTCAAATTGAACCAGAGACCCTCACCATTACCAGGGTGTATTCTTGAGAACTAATTAGCAAAGAAAGGAGACAGCTGAATCAGCCCAGCTGGCTATCAAATCCAGCCTCCTGTGGCCACAGTGACTGGCCAGTCCCAACGCCGATGAGAACCAGCAGCAATTCGGGGGAGCAAATTCAGATGAGGGAAAAGGCCGGAAAAGCGAGGAGAAGGCAGAGCCTTGCTCAGCAGTGCTTCCCCAATTAAATTAGCACATATCTGTGGGTGCTTTGAAGTAAAGTTACTATAAAGTGATTTTCAAAAAGACTAGTCTGTTTCACTTTGTTTATACCTAAATGACCCAATTCCTGTCACAACTTTAAGGCAAACCCGTTTGGTTTAGTGCAATCAGAGCCTCTCCTTCAGTGGACTAAAATAAATCAGCATTCAAGAAGTCGCAAGATGCTGCTATTCTTGTTTGGGGGTTATACTTTATTTCTGAGTACTGTATTACAAGAATATATTATTATATTATTGTTCTAGTAATTAAGTAATGGTTTAGCTAGGTGTGAATGTTTGGCTCACATTTTTGAGACGAGCTGAGGGTGAAAGATAGTTTAGTGAGTAAACCAGGCCCGTTCATGGAGCTTCTGACTTTGCATTTACAACCACTTATCTGGAAATATGTGTAACAATTTGAAGCAGCTACTCATAGCCATCAACAGTAGAGATGGGCACGAAACGAACAATTTTTCGTTTCCGTTTTTGTTTTTTGTTTCGTTACGTAACGAAACGACAAATGAATTTTGTCTCAAAAATGAAACGAAACGAACAGAAACACCGGAAATTTTGTCGTACGTTTCGTTTCTGTTATTGCAATATGAGTGAATTGCTTAAAATCCTTAAAAAATCACAAAAAATGAAATAAATGGTAATGAAATGGTAACAAAACAAATGCAAATGAAAACAATTTTTTGCAAAAATTCGCGAAAAAGGAAACGAACAGAAATGGACCCTCCAAATGACAAACGACAAACGAAATACCATTGTTTTGATTCGTGCCCATCTCGAATCAACAGTGAGAAAACAGTGATAAAGCCTTTAATGCCTGCTCTCTGCTGACCCGCTTTTAGCCATTTCGTGGATGACGCTAAAACGGTAGCCTTAACAAAAAAACTTCTTTATTCTTCTCACAGCGCTTTGGATTTTCAGGCTTCAGTTATTTCTTTTACTGCTATTTAATGTAGTTCCACTATTATAGTAGGACTCCTTTATCCATGGAATCTGTAAGCACTGATTCACTTATCCACAGTCTGAAAATATTAAAAATATTAAAAGTAAAATCCCACCCAAATATATATAATGATGAAGTTATCAGAACTGGTCTCTAGAGGGACCCAGAGATCATGCTATGCATAGTATTTTCTATTCAAATAACATTCTACAATTTTCAGCAACAGGATCTTAGTGCACCTAACTTTAGAAGTAGAGATGGGCATGAAACGAACTCTTTATAAAGGGATCTTCCCCGCAACAGATGACAGCATGCCCAGCGCTGTCATTTGCCGCAGGGGAGAAACGTCTGAAGAGACCCCTGTTCCCACTTCCGCATGTGGAGGCTAGAACGGGGGTCTCTTTAAAGGGATCTTCCCCACGGCAGATGACAGCACACCCAGCGCTGTCATCCGCCGTGGAGGACAAATCTCTAAAGAGACCCCTGTTCCCGGCTCCGCATGCAGAGGCGAGAACGGGGTCTTTCTAAAGGGCTCTTCCCCGTGGCAGATGACAGAGCCCCCTGCACTGTCATCTGCCGTGGGGGAGAAATGTCTAAAGAGACCCCGTTCCCGCCTCCACATGCAGAGGAGGGAACGGGGATCCCTTTAAAGAGTGCACCCAGTGCTGTCATCCACTGCGGGGGAGAAATGTCTGAAGAGACCCCGTTCCCGCCTCTGCATGTGGAGGCGAGAACAGGAGTAAACAAAAATGAACCAGAACGAACAACAAAATGATTTTTTAAAAAAAAAAATCATTTCAAACGAAACAAAATGAAATGAAATGGGTGACGAAACAAAACGAAACACCATTTTTGTGTTTTGTGCTGATCTCTATTTAGAAGAGTGAAGCATGGATCACCGTTAACTACGACAGGGAAAATTCACAGAATCAGAGAATAGTGAAGCTGGAAAGGGAAATGAACCCCACTGCTGAATCAACGCAGAAATACAAATCAGAGGATATCTGCCAGGTGGATGTCCAAATGTTTTTGAATGCCTCCAGTGCTGGATCACTCACCACTAGAGATAGGCTTTTCATTTTGCAAATGGTCCACTTATGAAACGAAATGCTGCAGCCCAGCTGGCATTCGGAACCAGAGGAAAGAAATCAGCCAATCCCTCACCTTGTTCTGGGGTCTCACGGGGCTAAACTCCAATGAAGAAGAAGCCTCCAACATCATTGTTCCTTCTCCCTGACACTGGCAAATCAGGAGCTGTGCAGGGAAATGCATCATCCCACCTCCCTCTCTGATTGGCCAGCACCAGGGAGAAGGAAAGATGACACATTGGAGGGTTCTTCCTCATTGGTGTTTAGCCCCCGGAAACCCCAGAGCAAGGTAAGGGATTGGCTGATTTCTTTCCTCTGGCCCTAAACGCCAGCTGGGCTCCTGCATTTCATTTTGGAAGTGGACCACTTCCGAAATGAAAACCCCATCTTTACTCACCACCTCTCCAGTTAATTGGCTCCATTGCTGTACTGCTCTAACAGTTAGGAAGATTTCCTTGAAACTCTGCTGAAATCTGGCTTCCAGTAAGTTGAGCCCATTGTCACATGTCCTGCACTCTTGGTTGATCAAGAACAGATCCTGCTCCTCCTCTGTTTGACTACATTTCAAGTACAGTGGTACCTTGTATAAAGGAATTAATTCGTTCCAAATGAAATTATGTTAAGCAAATTTTCCTTTATACAAATTCCCATAGGAATGCATTGAAAATGGAGTAATCCCATTTTTATGTTGTACGGATTCTCCCCATAGGTGATTATGTTAAGCAAATTTCCCCTATCTCCGGAATTTTTTATGTTGTACAAATTTTATGTTATACAAACCATTTGTATTTGAGAAGAGCTATCATTTCTCCCCTCAGTCTCTTTTTCTCAAGGCTTAACATGCCTAGTTCTTTCAGTCTTTCCTCATAGGCCTTGGTTTCCAGCCCCCCACCCCTGCCCAATTATTGGCCTCTCAACTTGTTCCAATTGAGCCATTAGACATGCTGAAGTCACTTTTGTGATGTACACCCGGATATTTGACTACCCGGCACGCACGTACACTTTATACCATGCTCCTCCTCCTCCTCCCCACCTCCTCCTCTTCTTCATTTCTGAAACCTGTTTACAAGTTCTAAACTTACATAGTACATTTGGCTATGTCTACAGATGTAAAACAGCACTTCCTTGGGAAACTAATGGATCGATTCATATTCTGAATATAAGTTATGAATCTCCTTGCAGCCTAGTTAGATTTCCACTGGAAAGCTATGAATCTGTTTCTTATCATAAAATGTCTCTAAATGTCCAAAGATTCAAAATGCCATCATTACTGAAAAGCATATAATGTGCTGGAGAGATGCGCATTTTATATTTTCCGCCAGCTGGGCAATTTCGGACGTACAACAGTCTGTTCTCCCATTTCAATCCAAATATAGCTACACTGCAGATCCACTCACCCATTCTTGTAGATTTTCCTTATTTAATACACAATCTGACGTTTTCTAAGAGACATCATTTATAACCCATAGACAGCTAAAGTTGTGGGGAAATACACCCTTTTGTCCCCTCCTCTAACAGAGTGGCTGTGCTCTGTTATGCAATTCTTTCTCATTTCTCCATGTCCTGCCTCCTAGAATTCAAACAAACAAACAAACAAACAAACAAATTGCCAAGCTATTCATCCTTCTGTCGCCTTGCATATACTTTGAGCTGGTCCAGTTTGAGAATTCCCCAGTGACGGTCTTGGAATCCATGGCTGGAATGCTCCCCGTTTGCTCCACTCAAGTAGTGCCTGGTTGCACAAGTAATGGGACATTTTTCAGAAGACAGTGCACAGAGCTATTCGGCAAGTTTAAACTCCGTGGATTGCAACAGGGGCCATCTTCAGAACTCATGGGATCTTCACAGGCCAAGCATTACATCTTGCAGGCAGCAAATAGGATTTTGGCATGATTTTTTTTAAAGCAGTGCAACTTTTGGAGCTTGGGATAACTGTCTGGGAGACAACAGAAAATACACAGCAGAGACTGAAATTCATACTGTAATTTGGACATTCATAGTCATCTCTTAGCCTCTGGGGCCAACAACCCCAGGGGTGAGGCATGAGGGAGTTGTAGTCCAGCAACAGCTGGAAACCCACCAGTTGCCCACCCCCTTAGTGATACATCAATAGTAAACAGCCAGCAACAGGTTAAATATTTATTTGTGAGTCTTCCCCCAGAAAACTGAATTTATCTTGATCTAAGAGCCAGCATAAAATCTTCCAAGACAAAACTAACATCATATTACTGTACATTCATTGTAGTTTTTATTATGCTTGTTTACATTGTTTTGATAGTTTTATGAATATTGTAAGCCAGCTCTATATATAGAAGGAGAGAGGGGGAGTGAGAGGGGGGGGGAATATGTATCCATGTGTGCAAGGACATGCATGTGTGCAGTGGTAGATGCAACTACAAGATAAACATGGAATTATCTGGAGGCAGTGAGCCAGTGGGAGACCGGATTCTAATTAATCTGTTCATATGGAAAGCTGGCAACTGAGGCTGTTTTTGAATTTCTGTGGAAATGGTTTCCAAGCAAGCAGCTGTTTTAGGTATTTGTACACGACCCCTAAACTCCGCCGCAAATGGCTCCCAGCTCCGGACCTTAAAATTGTTTCCCCACCAGCTCCGGAGTTTACAGATAATTAAGTGCAACCACGCCCACCTAAGCGCGTCCCAGTGCACTTTTCAGGTACCTGCTCTCCAGAGGTGAAAATTCCTGATGCGGATATAACATAGTGACTGCCGGGCTCTCCTTGCTTCTGTTTGTTCTTTTTTTTTGCCCCCCACCCTTTTAAGAGATCTGAATGCAGTGCCGGGACAGCAGAACGTAGGTGAGCGGCATTCTTTTCTTCCTTTTTTTCTCCCTCCCCTCACGCAGCCAGCAGCCAGGAGTGCGGAGGGGGTGGGAACGCAGGAACAGCAACAAACCCCTAAGATCTCTGGTCCGAATTTAAGTGGCCAGCGGATCTTAGGGGTCATGTGAAAAGGCTCTATGAGGGACACCAGTGCTCTTCATTTGCCCCACTTGGCCGCCTGCTAGAGAAATCCTTTCCATCTGAGACCCGCCTAGGCTGGTGCTGCTGGAGATGTCCTGCAAAGATCCTGTTACTTCTTTTATTGGACAAAAGGAGCAAAACAAAGCCCTCGTTTGTGCTCCTCCTTGAAGGTGTGAGAATGCCCTTCCGAGCTTCCCTGCTCTTCCCCTCCTCTCCCTTTTGAGATGGGAGGCTGCAAAGAGAGCAATGCAATTTCTTGCCTTCCCCCCTTTATGGTACAGATCTGCTGCCAAGGGGTAAGCAGGGCCCAGAGAGGCCAATGCTTGGATGAAAGCCCACCTGAAAATCCCAGGAACATGACCGTGTGTTCCATGATGGAAGAAATCACTGGGAAGAAATAATACGGTCAGTCCATTCGTTTGGAAGATATGTTATCTTTCCCCTTATGTAATGTATTATTGTACATTACACAGATACTGTTGCTCAGGTGGCATAAGCATAAAGCGAAGAAGAGGGCCCGTGGGCTTTCATACCTATCAAGACCTCTACCCATGGCTGCCCTAGGCGTCTCAGAAGATGGAGCCCAATGACATCTGAAGAGCTGCAGCCCCATCCCATAAATGAAAGGCAGTCTTCTTCCCCAGTTGAGACTCTCAGATTCCGAGATCTGTCATGCAAAAAATAATTTTTCCAAGCAGTGCCTTTTAACTTTCGAGTTGTTTCCCCCCGTTTCCCCACACTGTTCTCAAAGAAGGGCAAGGAGGTGCAGAAGGGATCAATGATTTTTTTAAAGTATTATTTCAGAGATGTACACTAGAGCTATGAGGATGAGGTGGGAATTTCTGCAGCCTGTCTTGGAAGGAAACCTGAATTGTACATGAGCTGGAAAATGCCGTGTGTTCTCCCTTTATTGAACAATCCTGCCTCTATGAAAGTGCCTGGAATGTAATAACTCCTTTGGAGATACTGTTCTGTGTCCTGCCATTTACAGAGGTTAAGGGGATGGACATTTGAAGCACAACCTTTTCTCCAGAGGCACCTTGTTCATGGCACTCCACTCCCTCTTCTAAGAAGTAAGTTTCACTCACCCTCAGTTTTGCTTTAAATTGGCAGAATAGTCTGTCTTGTCCCATTTTCTTTTCTATGGTATCCAAGGATAGATTTTGTTCTTTCTGAGAAGCCATTGTTGAACTTGGTCATATTTGAGCTTGTTATTCTGGGTTGGTGTCGTTGTCGCCACCATAACAGGCTTTGCTTGGCTTGTACTGCACTCTTACTGCATAGCACCCCAGATGCCTGATAGGTGGAGGTTGTGGGTTCATAAATGGAAGGAAGGAAGGAAGGAAGGAAGATAGATTATCTCTCTGTGTAATGCAGGGCAGAGCTAGATATAGAAGTAATAAAGAAATATGTTTCAGTGATGTTCAGTGGGGCTGCCTAACACATTTTGTTATATGTTTCAGAATAGGAAAAAGTGCTCCTGGCCAACTCACACAAACTGACAGCTGGCTTGATGATGTTGGCTTTTTAAGGCAGAAAACCCCACAAACAACTCTCTTGCTGTATGGCAGCAAAAATAGAAAACTGACAAAGTAAATGGCTACTCCCTTTCATCACATGTCAAATTGTTACCTGAGGCAGCAGCCCTCCTGCGCCAAATGAAAGAGCCATCCCTTAGGAATGATAACCAGAGAGTGATTGATTTTTCTGAGTGTAGTGAATCTGCTCTGGGTTTTCATCCAGACTTTAAAGAACATAGCTCAGGATTGAAACCTTTTCTGTGGATGAGATCAGCACCTTGGGTAGCTCCTGTAAAGTTTGCACTAAATCTTAGAGCGGATTCACCATCTCTTTGAATTTGGGAGTCACCCGTCTTCATGATCTGCATTATTTAAAAAATAAATTTCCAAATAACTCCACTGCTTGTATCCTACTTTTCTAAAACTGTAACAGCATAGACTAAGCATATCAATATAGAAGGACTACTATAAAAACTACACCCTGTAAAGAAGTTCATCACCCGATGCTGCTTGTTTGTTGGTTTGTTTAAGGAACATGTAATCTTGTTCCTCAATCCTGGAATTTTCAGAGCAGCCTGCGTTAAAAAATGATGCTGTGCAAAAAAGAAAGAGAGCCAAAAGTTTTTTTATTTACACACACACACACACACACACACACACACACACACTGCTGTGTCAAACTTACCTCAGAGAGCAATCTCACATCAGTGGTTGTGACAGCTGAATGGATGAAGTGAATGGAGTGCAACTTAGGGCTTTGTAAGTGTGCAAATAAGGCTTGGCGTCTTTGATGACAAGACATTTACCTGTTGCCAAGATTAACAGAAATTTTAAACATCACGTTGCTATAAAGTCCACATTGCTGAGTCATGACTATGTTTAATAAGGAGCCATGCCCTTTTTTAGTAAAGCAATGTGGTTTGCATTTTGGATTATGCTCGCAGTTAGCAGCACTACTGTTGCAAGTCTGTTTTCCAGAGGATTATAACTTGGCTGTAAGAGGTTTACTTGAGGGATGAAGTTTAACAGAAACAAGGTCTTGGCTAAGCTGTGAATTTGGGGTGTGCTTTATATATATATAGTAGCAAGCCTATAAAGCACCACTACAAGTTGTTACACAGAAGAAGTATGGTATATATTTAGCCATTTGCAGGGAGACGTATATGATGACTTACCACAGTCGGCCTGTTTCAGAAACCACATTTCATAGATACTCAGTTTGAAGAAATGCCTCCAAACCTGGAAGAATTCTCCGCTTTTCACAGAGAAGAAAGTCAGGACAAGAAACCACTGTGGGTATCCATAGAAATAAATCAGAAAACCCAAATCCTGCAGAAGCAACCAAATGAGGTTCTAAGAGTTGCTCCCCTTTTAAGATGTGGTCACCCCTTCCCAGATTCCTTTCCGAGGCCCTCCGTCCATGTCGAGCAAGACTAGAGCAGTGTGGAGAAGGAGGTCCACCATTTTGGAAGAACCCCAAGCGAAAGTGCTGAATGTGCAGCAGCAGCAGCAGGAGGATAAAACCTCAGGGCGACTAACAGTTCCAAGCTGCCCTGCCAGCACTGCCACCACCATCACCCCAACACCCGCTTTCCTTTGGATTGCTTCAGCATCTTTGGAGCAATACTCTGGGCAGGAAGAGTCACGTAGATGGGGAGACCAGAAAGAACATGACCATTCTGAATTAATAACAGAGAGAACATGTGTCTGTTCAACCATACACACGTTCGTTGTACCCTAGACCCCTGAAACTTGTTGTGCATCCTTATGGGCTTGGCCCTTCAGGGTTAATTGGTTTTTAAAAAGGGGTTAATTTATTTTAGTTAACCTGTGTCATTCTGTAGCCTGCATTAGCAGTTTTAGCCATTAGCTGGCACTTGCACCTGAGTCTGTTTTTGCATGGATGGCACAGGGTCCCACAGTATTTTGGGGGGTTATTTTAATATACAGTAATACCTCGGATAATGAATGCCCCTGATAACGAACTTTTTGGATAACGAATTGCAATTTCCAGGTACTGTATAGGGCTGTCTCGGATAACGAATTTTCCCTATGGGCTGCCTCGGATAACGAACCACAATCTCTAGGTATAGGTCTGCCTTGGATAATGAATTTTCTCCATGGGCTGCCTCGGATAATGAATTTTCCTATGAGCTTCCTCGGATAACAAATTTTCCCTATGGGCTGCCTTGGATAACGAATTTCCAGCATGCATCAGTAAAAAAGAGTTATCCCGGGGTGCATCACATCTGTACCTTTAAAGTGCACTTTATAAAGAGTTTTGAGCAAAAACCAGGTGTCTGTGTCATTTTCCTAGGCTCTGGAATGGATTAATTGGTTTCCCATTCATTCCTATGGGAAACCATGTTTCGGATGACGATTTTTTTTTTTTGGATAACGAATTGCCTTGGAGAATGAATTAAATTCATTATCTGAGGCACCACTGTATGTCTGTATTTGTTCATGAACACGTCGGCAGTAAGTGTCAATAAGGTTGGCATTCTAGAACCAATATGGTAGTGGTTCCCAGTCTTCACTAATCCAGGTTGGCGTTCTCAGAACCCCAGCTAGCATAGCTAGTGATGAAGGCTTCTGGGAATTGCAGTCCAAGAACACCCGGGTGACCCAAGGTTCTGACCCTAGGGGATGGAGATCTCACTTCAAAACAGGAACAGCCCTTCCAGGAATTTGAACCCATAGGCATAAAGGAAATGCCCAGGGAAAGTGATGCAACCAATGTACAAAACACTAACAGTGTAACTATAAGTCTTCCCCTTAGATGCAAAAGAGTTGGTATGAGGGCTCCCTATAACAAAACAGATTGAGAATTGTTTTAGCTTAATGCCTTTCCTGAACACCCATGTGGGTTTACAAATGGGGGAAGAGTACAAAGGTTAATATAGCAATACAAATGTTCAGTCTAACATCACCCATTGATAGCAATACACATCTTCACCATGCCACAGATATGACACCAGAATTAAAAAATAATGGACACTAGGTTATGCATTGTTAACACAGCTAAGAGGATTTCTGGATTATCAGAGGGATTAATATTTACTGGCTAAATTCCTGCAATTATGCCCATCTGCATAATGGAATTAACATAAATCTGACTGGTAAAGTGCTACAAGTGAAGAAGTTAGTGGAGGCATCTGCAGGTGGGTGGCACTCCGGTTCTAACTGCTTAACCTGCAGCAATTCACCAGGAAGATTAATGCCAACTGATGTTACATCTGTGTAAAAACTCAATAGGATGTTGGCCAACAGCCTGAGCTGATGAAAACCATACTTCAGAAGTGTGTTGTATGCAAATAGCATTGAATACACCCAGAAAGATAAAGACTTGCTCTCTCTTCCCCAAAAGCTGAGTTCAGAAGCTCCGCACTTTGATGCAGCTGAAGTGGACTTACTGGACGCACAAGACTGAAGACATTATCAGAGAAAGCATATATTATGTCATTTATGTATATGGTTAGCAGAGCAATTCATCTGGAATTCATTTCAGCTCACGATACAAAGAGTTTTCTGTTACTGCTACTAAAAATACATATTGTAGGTTTTGGACAATGTCAAGTTAGGTGCTCTGATAATGCCAAAACTCTTAATTGAGCTGACCAAATTCAGAACAACATTAAAGGAAGAATGACAATCAGAAACCTCAGGACTTCTTTGGGGAAAGAAGCATGCCTGCAAATTTCCCCATAGGAAATAATGGAAACTCAGATAATTTGTTCTGAGGTCCCATAGGACCACATACTGCACACACAAAATGCCAAAACTCACAAAAGAAGTTGGCTAGAAGTCCATATACACACTGTGGCTTAGGTACCTGGCTGCAGAATCTGCTCTGCTTGGGACTAACAACTGGATTTTATTCTGTTTTTAATGTGACAATAATAAAATGCAGTTTGTAGCCATATACACACTTGACTCGCTGCCCCCTGACTAGAAATGGTTTGAAAAATAAGAAAGGATGTTGAAAACAAATTAAAGAAAAATACAAAGAAAAATAAAACAAACTCCTAACTTGCACTCCCCTTTGAAAATGTTCCTGGCTGGTACAAGGGAGACCTCCATTCCACTCTCCTCCCTCTGCTTTGGAGGCTGCCTGAGATGGAATGTTCCAGACAATTACCCACAATCCAGCAGGGCGAGAGAGAGCCACCATTGGCTCACCTGTGATCATGTGACTGGCTCAAGTTACTTGTATTGCAAGACATTGTTTGCTGATCAAGGCAAAATTGAGAAGTTTGCTTGTCTTGCAAAATGCTCTTAAAGCAAGTTACGCTTAAACCAAGAGATTACTGTACTTAGGAAAGTCCTAAGTACAAAAGTCCTTGTGACTCTGGTGATATTGAGTCAACAGAACATGTACTTCTTCACTGTTCCTTTTATAAAGACACACGGGCTAAGCTTATATCTCCAATAATCTATAAATATTCAGGAGGACACTCTGGTCATTATTATACTCGGTTACTTCTATCATATATGAATTTTTCTATAACATATATTGTGGCCAGGTTCTGTGCCACAGTGATCAAAATCCGCAGGACAATGACCAACATCATCAATTAACTAAAAGTACCACTTACAATACATAGCCCCTAAGTATCGACAACTCTTGATTAACAAACAAATGTGGGATGTCTTATGTGTATGGAACAGTATGTATATATGTACTCTGATGTCTTTTGTATATATCTATCTTGATCTTCCTCTATGGCTCGTTGACATCACTAATTCCTCAGATACTAATAAGGTATAGCTTTGTGATGGTCAGGATGGATTTGTGGGCAGTTTTTATATTATATTATATATTTTATATATAATATATTTTATATTCTATATTTTATATCTTATCTATTTTACTACTATTTATATACCGTATCCTGTTGCTGGTCACTGACCATAATAAAGTTTGATTTGATTAGATTAGATTAGATTAGATTAGATTAGATTAGATTAGATTAGATTAGATGATTAGATGTACTTAGGAAAGCCTCAGAACTATCACTCTAGTCTAAGCAATTACGTCCGAAGCTGTGGGGAATCCACCAATTTAAACACAACCTACTTAAGATGTATAGTTACCTCTCCAGAGGGCAGTCAAGATGAACTGCTGGGTAGCTCCGTGGTTGGGAGTTCAATTCCCCACTGTGCTTCTTGGAGAAGGGTGGGACTCAGTGATTCATTGGGTCATTTCCAGCTCTGCAGTTCAGACATGATGGTGATGAGGAAGTATCTGTTCTACCCCATTACCCACCCACCATGATGCTTGCTATGCGACATTTTGATTGGCAGGTCCAACATCATGCATTGCCACCTGCACCCTGTGCTTTCAAGGCAACGGTAGATATAATAGTGTATCTTGTTGTGTTTTTCCCCCTCTACAAATCCCCAAGCTGGCACAGCCAAAGATACAAGTTGGTTTTGTTACAGATTCCATACGTCCATTGTCAAGAAAGGAGGCTTTTCTGGATTTAATTCCTGCTTCAAAATGTTAATCACTTAATCTCTTTTTGGACACAATCTGAAAAAATCCAGCTTGCATTTTGGTTTCTGTTATATCAATGAAAATTCATATGTGTGCACAAACCCTCAAGGGGGTTAGGACTTATCCAGTGTATCCTTAAGGTGCTCTGTCGCTTGCTGTGCAAAAGTATCTTTTATACAGTAAGTATCTTTTATCTTTTAAAAGCCAAGTATCTTTTATTCAGATCCAATATATATTTTCATAACAGAATGCAATGCTTGCCAGATGTTGTCCAGAGGTGGCTTTCTCCATCTGTAAATATATCAAGAGCAAACAGGCAGAGGGGGACCTCTGTGTCCCTGGAATGCACAGGAAATAGCTGTAACTATATTTATCCATAAAGCAAACAGCTTACTTCCCACCATGGCCACCTCTCAGCACCAACATGGTTTCTCTCCTCTCTTGCTCCCAGTAGAGCTGGGGAGGGGGGCAGTGGTGTTCTGCCGCACTGCCCTCAGGATAGCTCCTCACCCTTTGCTCAAGCGTGTCATTAAAAGAAGGCTGGACTAAGCTGTGGTCACACTTCGGAACATGGGCTAACTTGAAACCGCTTCCTTGGCCTAGCATCAGCATTCACTAGAGCAGGCGATGCTAGCTTTTGTTTAACAAAGCCCACACTGCCATACAAACCTGTGCCTTAAACTGCGCTGGAAACCAGGGTTTTTTTTATCTAGACCTAACTTGGCAAGTAGGTGGGTGTCACAGCTGTGAAGGAAAACAAATATATATTCATCCAAAGAGCTTCTTAGGGCGCTTTTACACGACCCCTAAGATCCGCTGGTCCCTTAAATTTGGACCAGCAATCTTAGGGGTTTGTCGCTCTTCGTGCGTCTCCACCCTGACTGCTGGCTGCGTGAGGGAGGGAGGGAAAAAAAGGACAAAAGAAGAAAGCCTTACCTCCCCGGTGCCAGTGGGAGCTGCCGGGTGAGCCACCGGTGACTTCCTGGTTACTCTTAAAGGGGCAGGAGGCAAAAAACAAAAACAAAAAGAAGCGAGGAGAGCCCAGCACATCCGCATTAAATATTTTTCACCATCAAAGAGCAGGTACAAGAAAAGTGCAGCTGGGTCACGCTTAGGTGGGTGGGGTCGCAATTGTCTGCAAACTCTGGACCTGGTGGGGAAACATTTTTAAGGTCCAGAGCTTGCAGCCCTTTGCCGCGGACCTTAGGGGTCATGTATAAACGCCCTTAATGTCTTCCTCTTCTTCTATCTTCTCCTCTTCTTCTTCTTCTATCCTTCTTCCTCTTCTTCTATTCTTCTTCTACCCTTGTCTTCCATCCTTCTTCCTTTTTCTCTTTTTCTCTTCTTTGTTTTCTATCCTTCTTACTCTTACTCTTCTTTCATCCTTCCATCCTCCTCCTCCTCCTCCTCCTCCTTCAATCCTTGTCTTCTTCTTCCTTCTAATCCTTTTCCCTCTTCTTCAACAAGTATCTATTGCTTGCTGATGTTGGGAAGTGGCTGCACACAAAGCAAAAGGGGTGGCCCTGCGCAAGATGCACCGTCTCCTTCTGCATATTGCTAGGTGTCGCAGGTTGCCTCCAGGCAGCAGTCCATGCCAACAGAACAACCTCCTGCAGCTCCAGCAGCCATGCTTCCTGCCCATTGCAACCACGTGTGGGGGGCCATCAGCAAAAGAAGATGGCTCCTTGCAAAAGCGCACAACAACCGCAAAACAGGGCGCAGCTGTGCTGTTGATAAGAAACGGTTGATCAAGAATTTCCCCTCCCCATAGAGCCATTGCAGATTGGTTACAAATACATTTTTGGTAACTTGTAAGGGCCTATTTGAGCCACATATCTGCCTGCAGGCCTTCAAATTAGGCAACAATGTTTTAAAACATCTATATGACAAAACAAAATTGACTAATATGTGGGCCAAAACCAAGCTTTAATTGTGCACTGCAATCAGGGCAGGGGGGCTAGTGCATATTTATACATGAGTACATAGATATATCACACCTCTTGATCTAGAGAGGCTTGGCAAAGGAAATGAAAGAAGATAGCTGTTGCTTTCAGGCTTAGAATTTTGAAAGGTACGATGCAAAAGGAAAAAGGGGTGCCAGGACATGGAATAATAATGAAACAGACAGGATACTTAGTTATCTATAGTTTTCAATAAGATGCAGTTCCTGGGATGAAAATAGCCTACATACTGTTTGAAAGTAGTCCTTACCAGGCCTCTTACCTGGTATTCCTTGGAAGGCTCGGGGTCTTATAAGATTCTGGGGCTCATCATTCTTGCATCTACTACAGGCATGTCCAAACTTCGGCCCTCCAGATGTTTTGGACCACAACTCCCACAGTCCTTTGTCACTGGGACTACAACACCCAGGCTTGGAATTCTGGGAGTTGTGGTCCAAAACATCAGGAGGACCAAAGTCTGGACATGCCTGATCTACTAGAAGTATAAAACTTTTTCCTTTTGGGCTAAATCTCCATGAGCCATCATAGTAGGACTATGCAGAAGGATATTATGGAAATGGAAAAAAGGTGCAGAGGAGGGCAACGAGAATGCTTAGGGGACTGGAACACCTTCCTTACCATCTGAGCCTGCAACAGCTGGGCTTCTTCACTCTTGAATGATGGGGCTTAAGGGGAGATCTGATTGAAGTTTATAAAATCATACACAGTGTGGACAAAGTAGATAAGGAAAAAACTGTTTTCCCTATTGCACAACACTAGAATTAGGTGGCACTCCATGAAACTTTTGAGTGCTAGATCTTAAACAAATAAGCGAAAGTACTTTTTCACCCAGTACTTTGTCAGCCTTGATAGCTTTAAGAAAGGATTGGACTAGTTCGTGGAGAACAAGGGTATCAATGGCTATCATTATGGATGCCTATGGAAGACCTCCGGGTTGGAGAGATAGGCAGGATATTTCTCAATGCCATTTACAGGGAATTGTAAGCAAGTGAAGACACCTGTTGGGAATATCCTGAAGCAAATGATGAGCCACTGTGTAAGACAGAATGCTGGATTGGATGGGCTGTGGCCTGTTCCAGCAAGGCTGTTCTTATGTTCTTATGACTTTTAGAATAAACAATCCTGATACATTTCATCCTATGGAAGTTAAGACCAATCAGCAAATCAAAAGTTACTTCTAAAAAAGAATTTGTTCCCATTGTTCACTAAAAATGTCCTTTAAAAACCACATTATCTAGTCTTTCTTGTCCTACTCATACATTTTTATTTTGTTTTCCTTGTGGGAAAGGCCTTAAGATTGATGGTGTAGTTTTTTAAAATGCTGTCAAAATACCTCTAAAATATCTGAAATGACCTTTAAGGGGGACATAATTGTTGTCAAGTTGCTTCTGGTGCACAGCAGCCCTCATAGGTTTATTGATGTACATGAGAGCTCTCTTTAAAGAGACCTTTATCACTGCTGTTCACATGGCCGAGCAAGGATTTGAACCTAGGTCTCCTGAGTTCTAGCCCAATACTCTTTCTACTACACCACACTGTCTCTCCACTTAATGTTATTTACTTTATTTGAAATGTTTATGCACTGCCTAACTGATAGCATCCCTAGGGCAGCTTAGAAATATAAAGGAAGGGCAATCAATAAAACCACAAGTATTACAGTAAGAGCCCAAATGGAATCGAGACATTAAAACAAAAGAACACAAAGATATTAAAATGATGTTAAGAGCCTGCCATGAATCCTTAAATAGAAACATCCACAATGAAAATCAAGGTCTGGATCTCCATGCTTTACTCTTCATTATCGTTCACCTCTGTTCATAGCACAGGATGACTCAATTTGTTTACTTATTTAGTTGAAAGTGGGGAGAGGAGCCTCCAGAGTCCTGGGAACCAACAGATGCCCATTGCTGTACTATTGGAGGCTCCACTAATTCCCATAGCATCCCACAACCAAGATAAATTGTTGTACAAATAGGGAGCTTTTTCCAGCTAATGTATATTATTAGATGGGGGGAAAGTCTTTTACCAGCTAATGGTATGTAAGTGCTATAGACCCGTGAAACCATGGAAGAGTTGCCACTATGCCCTGTAGAGCAGAGCTGGCAAACCTTTGGCACTCCAGATGTTTTGGACCACAACTCCCACAGTGCTTTGATTGGCAATCTAGGCTCAGAATTCTGCGAGTTGGGGTCAAAAACATCTGGAGTGCTGAAAGTTCGCCACCACTGCTATACATGATATAAGGGGCTCCCCCCCCTCCTCCCCCTCCTCCTTCTTCTTCTTCTTCTTCTTCTTCTAGGCCTGGGGTGTCCAGAGCTGTTGGAAAGCCCAGGAAACCCATTGAGTGATAACTGCCCGCAGTCATTTCAACTGTTTCGAAGCCATCTGACTGGCAAGGTCCTCAGTGCGGTTTGCGAGCACAAAAAGAGTCGACCCTGTTGTGACTTCTCTACAGAAAGGAAGCAGATCAGCAGAACAGAACCAAGAGTTAAAATCAAGTGGCTAGTGAGGCAATTTAAACATAACAAAACCCCAAGGGCACAAAGGGGAAATTCCAAGTGACACAAATGAGGATGCTAGGAAGATCTCTTCTAAGAGAGGACATCCAACAGATAGGGAGTGACTCCACTCATCACATCAAGTTTGAAGCGTAACTAAAACCCAGTTCTTCTCTCACCAGTAAAGTAAGTTGTTCTCCCTTCCTTTTGAAATATAACTGTGTGACTCATTACAGGAGACTACTTCACATTTAACTCATGATTTCCAGATTGCGGTCCTTGTGGATGTGAAAAAAAGTTCCATCTAGCTGGGAAAAGCAGCATCAGATACTGTCAATGATTCCTTAAGATGACCATGATGTGTTTTTCCATTATGAAGCTCACAGTTAGTGTGTCTCCATGTCTCCCCCTATTCCATGCAACCTTTGTGATTCATGTGAGCAACACAAAGCAATACATTGTGGTGGTTAAACTCTGACCCCTGAGCATGTGTAGTTTGGCAATGTACCATTCGACTATGGTGGCTGATTAAACCATGTGACTACAACACCAGGACTCCAGGGAAATAAAAGCACCCTTTGCTTCTGCTAAGATGGCTGGATAGTTCCGTGGTTTAGGCATGTGGCTGCGGAGCCAGAGGTTGGGAGTTTGATTCCCCACTGGGCTTCCTGGAGAGGAGCCAGACATAGGAGAGCTGCATGGCGGCCCCAGAAAAAGGGAATGGTCCACCACTTCCAAGGACTCTACCAAGGAAACCCTGGAAAGGGTTACCATAAGTCAGAATCAACTTGAGGGCATGCCAATTATTATTACTACTATCCCTTCTACTTCTGGGCATGTAAGCATCATTCTGTGGTGTGGGGAAGAGCAAAGCAGTTACACCTTGAAAATAAGAAGATGAGCATCCACAGCCATGTAAAATAGCCAGCAACCCCACACCACTTAGAAAGTTTTTTTTAAAAAAGTTAATGCTTTAAAAAAAACTTAAATCAAAAATAAAATCAACAACATCAGGTCAATACAGTAGGACTCCCGTATCCACTGATTCATTATCCACTGATTCAGTTATCCACTGTTGGCAGAGGAAAAATAAATATATAATTGTGCAGCCACAAAACAAGCTGCTGTCACAAAGAGCAGCTGTAAAACAAGCTACTGTCATAAAACAGCAGCCATAAAGCAATCTACCGTCACAAACAGCAGCTGTAAAACAAGTTACTGTTGCAAAACAGCATCTGTAAAGCAAGTTACTATCCAAAAACAGCAGTTTTGGGGACATTTTGGCATTCTCTCTTATCCACGTTTTTCATTATCGACAGGAAGGCTTGGAACCAATCCCCAGCGGATACCAGGGTCCTACTGTATGCCTCTGCCAAGCCCACGTACACCCGGGGGGGGGGGGCTGGTGCCAGGCCTGGGTTTTATTCCTTGCCCGCCCACCCCCGTCGCCTACTTGGCCATTCGTTTGTAGGAAAGCTTGGGTTGCAGGGCCAAGATGTTGATACCCATGTGCCAGCTCCTGCTGCAATACTGAATATATAGGACTTCCAGGTATTGGCCAAGACATCTTGTTCACATACATAAACTAGTGCCATGTTTTGCTAGCAGCATCTGTGTGATCTGAACAAGACTCTTGGACTACAACTGGGACATTCCCAATGTTGCAGCAACAGAGGAGGCATCACCGGGTGCTTCAAATCACTCCATCTTCATAGCAGTACTTGAAACAGATGAGGGGACCAGGATTTATCTGTTGAACCTTCTTCTTCCTTGGCCTTTTGGCTCAATACAGAAACTCTGATGCCAGTTAAAAATATTTTTCAGCTCCACCAAGTGAGAGCAAAGGGGTGATGCTAATTCTAACCTCCTGGGATTGCTACAGATCGTGTTAGAGTGCAGATTCCTCCTGCAACTAATGCACTGCTGTTGTATCCTCCTTGGGTTGCTAAAGCCTAAAATTAGAGGCTGAAAGACTGGAGGATGTCCTTGGAGGGACGCCAGGCTCTTGTCTCAACTGCGTTTCACATGTCAGGGCCACCATGAATGATACCTTTGGCATGGGGCACCTGTGGCTGTTGCAGTGATGCCAACAAGTGAGAGTATAGTCCCCAAGATGATTCTGGAGAAAGGACTATGTAGGCTACGGATATCCCAG
Source organism: Phrynocephalus versicolor (assembly GCA_023846285.1). NCBI lineage: Eukaryota > Metazoa > Chordata > Lepidosauria > Squamata > Agamidae > Phrynocephalus > Phrynocephalus versicolor. The sequence continues at coordinate 4,958,200 of JAHTLZ010000010.1, forward strand.
TGCTGTGTGTTGTTTCATTTCCACTTTCTTCACTGGCAAAATGCCACCTCCTCAGCACTAGGCCAAAATGTTTTGCTCCCTGAGGCAAATTTGAACAGAATGTTGTCAAAGCACTGGTGCTGTGGCCCAGACCTCTGCCACATGGGAGGCCAACAAGGTGGGTTAAGGAGGTGGAACATGGGCTTAGTGATACCCACAGCTCTGTCCTCCAAAAGAGGGGCATGACCAAGGACAACTTCTGATATCTGCCACCAGAGGCATTTTCACTACTCTACCTAATGGTAGGGCTTGGCCCCGCATTGTCTTCTGAGCAAACATCAGGAAAACTTTCTAAACTGACTGCTATATGATTTAGAGAAGAGGAACCCCACTGTCTGTTAATTGTGAGCCCCATCCAGCTCACAAATTAGCAAAAGCTTCACACTGTTGTCACAGCTGGTGGAGGGATTCAAAAGAATTCAGCAAGGCAGCTTCTCTGAATAATACCTATCTGCTGCCTTCTTCTGAAGCTTCAGTAGGTCTCAAAGTGAGGCTCTATGAGAAAACCTCAAGAAGTCTCCTTTGCTGTTTGACACATTTAAGATACTGATTTTGACATGGAACATCTGGAAACCCAAGGAAAAGAACATTTGGTCCAGCTGTGCTTGGGAAGTGAAGTGTCAACCTAAGGCTGTGTTTGCCCCTTCCTTGGTCAACCTGATGCCTTTCAAAGATGTTTGATTCACTACCATAGACTGGTGGAGGGGCCATGCTGGAAGGGCATGGTGGCCTTAAGGGTTTTTTGTTTTGTTTTGTTTTTGTTTTTGGAACTCAAAAGCTTCCCTCCATTTCCCCACATTTGTCCTGGACAGCATGTTACAAAATCTGAGGACCGGGCATATCAAACTGCACAAACAGATCCTTGTAATATGGGACAGAAGGAGATGGAGTAGCAGCAGGAGGCTTTGGATTCCTGTAAAAGTAGGAACGTTCACATTCTTCATTTCCTTTGGGAAAGGAGTGTTTTGGGTGGAGGAATTTGGTGCCCTTCAGTTTGGATTTAACCTGCAGGGCAGAACATTCCCTTGCCGGAGCAGGGGAATTTTCAGGCTTCAACATTGGAAGAGTTTCAAAATACATGCGAAAGAATTCTCTTATGATGCCATTTCACACACTGTACTTTTCCCAACCACAATGCAGTTGCAGAAGAAGAAGAAGAAGAAGAAGAAGAAGAAGAAGAAGAAGAAGAAGAAGAAGAAGAAGAAGAAGAAGAAGGGAGGGAGGGAGGGAGGGTCTCTTTCAGTTGCCATTTCTTTCCCTTGAATTCTTTCCTTGCTCTAGGAGTACACAATTTCTTAGCAGCTGCAGCTGTTCCACTTTACTGCATAAGGAGAGGCCACACCTAGTGCTGTAGGAAAACCCTCTTTCAGACTGGAAGCTCAAATATGGAGCACTGGGCACAGTCAGGCCCAAGTGTCATTCATTTCAGAACCCTCGCTTTCATTGTCATATGTCTACTGCTCCTTGATAAAAATGAATGAAACTGAAGGAAGAAACAGAGGTAATAAATGAAGGCTTCTTTGAACTGAATGTGTTTTAGTGTTGGAGACACACGATTCAGACACTCGTCTGTGTTTGAGAAGTCCTGAAGAGTAATTACAAAGCAAAGCAAGTTAAGGCTCATTGTACTCATTGTATTATTCTAACTAGCAGAAGAGTTATACCTTGATTTATGAGCATAATTCATTCTAGAAACATGCTTGTAAACCAAAACACTCTTATATCAAAGCAAATTTCCCAGTAAGAAATAATGGAACCATTATTTCCATTATTCCATAGACCATATATCACACACACAAAATGTCAAAAGTCCACGTCCACACCATGGTTTAGGTACCTGGCTGCAGAACCTGCTCTGCTTGGAACTAATAACTGGATTGTACTCTGTTTTTAATGTGACAATAATAAAGTGCAATTTGTAGCCATATGTGCACTTGACTAACTGTCCCATGACTAGAAATGGTTTGAAAAATAAGAAAGGATGTTGAAAATAAATTAAATAAAATACAAATATAAAGAAAAATAAAACAAGCCCTTAACCTGCACTTAACCTTTGAAAACATTTCTGGCTGTTGCAAGGGAGACCTTCCTTCCTCTCTCCTCCCTCTGCTTTTGAGGCTTGCCTGAGAACATTCCACACAGTCACCCACAATCCAGCAGGGAGAGGGAGGGAGGAAGAGCCACCATTGGCTCATTTGTGATTGTGAGTTGTGACCTATTCTAGTGCTTGTATTGCAAGACATATTGCAACACTCTTAAACCAAGGTACTGTACTTTTAAATCAAGGTACAGCATTACTGTGGTTAGTACAGTACTTGGATGGGAGACCACTAGGGATTCAATACCAGGCACTGTAGGCACCTGGAGTAGGAACTGGCAAATCACTCCAGTATTCCTGCCAAGAAAACTCCACGGACATGGAGTCACGAACAGTCGGTCACAACTGTAACAACACAACATACACACACAATTATAATACATTATAGTAGTCCTGTATACCATTTTTGGAATTGAAAAATATCGAGCATGCAGCTGTGGTATAATAAAATACTGAAACAAAATACTGTTCTAATGGAGATAGCTCTATCGTAACGAAATACTAAGTAGACATATTTTTTGGCTGGAAAGTGGATCTTTTAAGACACCCACAAGGGAGCTGTTTATTTTAAATGAATTCTAACTCTGTTTTGAAAAACATGTTTGATTCCCTGTTTTGGATTAAATTGTGTCTGAGGGTTTATTCAAGCACTGCTTGCCAGGTACTTACACACACACACCCAATTGTAACATCAATCTAGCGCTATGCCACTTTGAAATACATTTGTAAACTATTAAAGTAAATATTTAAAATAATAAAAGACAATGTAAAAAATAAAATAAACAATTCTGTGTACCAGGACTGCCATGGAGGGCATGGAGTCTCCTTCTTTGAGGATTTTAAGCAGAGGCTGGATGGCCATCTGTCGGGATTACTGTGATGGGGATCCTTGCATGTCAGAGGGTTGGACTGGATGGCCCTTGAGGTCTCTTCCAACTCTTTGGTTCTCTGATTCTCTGATTCTACAACACAGCAAAAGAACATATCTTTGAGACATTACAAGGGACTCAGAAAAATTGGGAGCTAGTGTTCCAAGGCACGAATTCACTTATAAATTAAAGTCCACAGAGATGGATATATCACACAACCAGACTAAATTTTATCTCAAGAGGAAAACCACATGACAACTGCAAAAATCCTGATCCAGCTCCCAATTCATTTCAACAGTATTCTGCTCCCTTAGTTGGCACAACTCCAGGAGGTGAGAGAGAGACGTGTTCTGTGACACTAACACATAGTTAACACTTCAGGATTTCCCTCTTATAATGACATGTTATTTATTTATTTATTTATTATTATTTACACTTGTACCCCGCCCATCTTCCGGATCGGAACTCATCGTCTGTCTAAAGCGCTTGAGTTTGGTTGATTGCTAGCCTGAGGAACCCTGTATCTTGAAATGCCAATTGATCCCAAAATTGCAGTAGCTTCTTAGCTGCTTCCTGTGTGATACTCTAGTACAGTGTTGGCGAACCTATGGCACGGGTGCCAAAGGTGGCACTCAGAGCCCTTTCTGTGGGGCACCTGACATCGCCCCTTCACAGCCGCCTGCATTCAGGTTTAATTGCTGAATGGGCACTTTGCGAAAAATTAGTGGGTTTTGAATTGCCGTTTGGGCACTCGGTCTCTAAAAGGTTCGCCACCGCTCCTCTAGTATATTAGAATAATGTGGATTAGAATACAGTAAAGATCTTATCTATAATTTCACTTATCATAATTAACACTGTTCCGTCAAGTCAATTTTGATTTACAGTGACCCTTTTCAACGTTTCTAAGCATAGAGTACTAAGCAGTGGTGTTCCCTTCCCTTCTTCTGAAGGCACCTTGAGACTGCGCAGTTTGCCCAAGGCCACACAGACTGACTCTACTTCTAGGAGGTACAGTGGGGAATTGAACTCCCAACCTCTGGCTCTGCAGCCAGATATCTAAACCAGTGAGCTAATCAGCTGCCTTAATTCCACATACTGTCCTTAGAATTTATGTGGAAGCCAGGGACCTATGAAGACATTATTCCAGTCTTTAGACCAGTGGTTCTCAACCGCTGAGTCCCCAGATGTTCCTGGACTGCAACTCCCAGAAGCCTCCACCACTCGCTGTGCTGGAAGGGGTTTCTGGGAGTTGCAGTCCAGGAACATCTGGGGGCCAACAGGTTGAGAACCACTGCTTTAGACCAACCAGCATGTGTAAGTGGAGGGCTCTACATAACTACGTTGTGCAGTTATTCAATTTTATTTCCCCTTGAAGAGATTTTTCTGGGAAGAGAGGCGTAAAAAAAGAGAGAGGAGAAGAGCCAGTGAAGAAATAAGGGAGGTCAGTGAGTGGAGTCCAACGTTATTGGAAACCCTTGCAAAACTGAGTGAATGTGACAGGGGGGTGCACGATAAAAGCCTCATCTGGAATCATTCAATGCTCAAAGCCTGGGGCTTTACAGTTGCAACACTGGAAGTGTAAAATGCTGCTCACCTCCCGGAGAAAGAGCTGAGAGGAAACCTATAACAGCTGCCTTCGCTGGCTAGTTCTGAATGCTGCCCAGGGCAGGCAAGAAGGGAGGGAACAGTGAGGGGGGGATGACTGACATCTTTGGAACAACCCACCAGGAATTTTGCCCGGACAAGTTTCTTTGGCATTGGCAGAAAGGAGCCAAGTTATCGTGCGGCAGTTCCCTTGATTTCTTGCCCTAGGAACAAAAGTTGTTACTGCTGGCTGGCTGGTTTGGTCTGTTTATGTATTTTCCTTTCATTTGTTCTTTTAAAAAAAAATTAACGATTTAAGCACTGCTTTAGAAAATAATAATGAGCCAGAATATTTTGGGTTAGCACCATCTGTCAAAGTATATAAAAGAAGATGTCGATAGGACATCATAAGGGTGACTTTAGGGTCTCACAAAAGCTTCTGTCATTGGGGCACCAGCTCTGAACTCCAAACCAGTTCCTCCCAGCTGTTGAAGGCATTGAGGACAGCCCTGAGCACAGACTGCCACCCAGACACCAGCCTCGCTAGGCACAGAGGGGCTCATTGCCAATAGGTTGGCCATCAGGAGACAAAGTGGTCACCAAATGACGGTGTGGGAAAGGGGGCGTAGAGTTAAATTCCATCAGCTGTACCAGAGACATGCCGGAGTCACACTTCAAGTTCCCTCACTAACTGGCACTTATAGTCTCAATAACTCAGTCTGCGACATATCTAAGTGAAACAATAAAAATATTTCATTTACTTACAGTGAACAGATAACAGATCAGCTCAAAACATGACTTCCTTCAGCAGCAGACTTCAACAGACTCAAAATGGGAAAATTTACTTAAGACTCTTTGAATTTAGAGGCAGGTAGGGAACAACTACCTAGATGCCCTAAGCACATCCCATCTCACCTGATTTTGGAAGCTAAGCAGGGTTGGCCCTGGTTAGTACTTGGATGGGAGACCACCAGGGAACACCAGATGCTGTAGGCACCTGGAATAGGAATTGGCAAACCACTCCAGTATTCCTGCCAAGAAAACTCCATGGACATGGGGTCACAAAGAGCTGGTCACAGCTGTAATGACACAACACACACAGGGAACAACTGATACAGGATGGTTAGATTGACAGCCACCACAGACGAGAAAGGTCCCTCCTAGCCACGTCTACTAAAGGCAGCATGCAAGGTTGCAAAAACAGAACTATACCAGTGAAATCTTGGATGTTCAAGGATGCAAAATATAGAGGAATAAAAACAGTGCAGCATTTATTTGCATTTTCCTATCAGAAACCAACACAGTGACCCTCACTCTCTTCCCCTCCCCCTGTCACCACAACACAAGTCCCTCAACAACTTGAAATTTGGGTTGTTTTAAACATTCTCTGTTACATTGCTGTGTAAACAGCAGAGGGGAAAAGGAAGAAGAGTTTTGACATGGAAAATTAATTTTGGAACTGTTAAGCGGTGCAGTCTTGCCAACTTCTCTGCTTTCTTTCTTTTTCTTTTTTCTTTTTTTTTCTTTTTCTTTTTTGGCAAACTCTGTGGAGAAATGTTCAGCTCTTCTCAAGGAGCTATTTTTAAACTGCATGTCAAATTTTACAGTTGAAGATGATGAGACCATTAATGAGCAACCAGCGAGCGAGAAGCTCCTTAATAAGCCCTCGAATCTCTTGGAACCTGCACAGGATGGAGAGTGGCACTCCAAGCCACCCCAAGTCACCCTCAGAAGCTTCAGGCAACGGTTTAGAAATGTGGTGGGACCAAAAAGGATGGATGGAGGCCATTTTAATGCTTTCTTTGTGGAAGTTGACTCTGCAAAATTTTAAAAAAGGGTGTATGTGTTCATGCACATCGTTGCTTCCCATGTTGATAAAATATGGCACAAAACCCAAACCCCTAATAATAATAATAAGAAGAAGAAGAAGAAGAAGAAGAAGAAGAAGAAGAAGAAGAAGACAGGGTTTTGGAGCATAATACCCCAGATAATGTGGTTGTGGAGAAGAAAAAAGTGTGGATCATTGATGTTGCTGTACCAGGTGATAGTAGAGTCACAGAGAAATAACTTGATAAAATTACCCCATATCAGGATCTGAAAATTGAACTTCAGAGACTCTGGCATAAACCGGTACTGGTGGTCCCAGTGGTAATCGGCACGCTGGGTGTGGTGCCTAAAGAGCTAAGCAAGTATTTAGAAGAAATCGGAGTGGACAAAGTCACCATCAGTCAGCTGCAGAAAGCTGCCTTACTGGGATGTGCTTGCATAATTCGCTGATACATCACATAGTTCTAAACTCTTGGGAAGCGTTCGATTAGTGATTTATATTACAAAATTCAGCGTAGTTAGCTATGTGGTTAATAATAATAATAATAATAATAATAATAATAATAATAATAATAATA